>QRFJ01007374.1:10000-12093 GCA_006176705.1 Cocos nucifera | reverse complement strand
AAAAAAAACAATGAGATTATGGAAGTCAATATTCTCGCATTTATTGCTACTGCACTGTTCATTCTAGTTCCTACTGCTTTTTTACTTATTATCTACGTAAAAACAGTCAGTCAAAATGATTAATTTAACTGAAACTTGGTTGGATTATTAGTTCTTATGTACATGTATTAGATGTACATCTAATACATGTACATCGAAATAGCAGTCTAATTCTATTTCTTTTTTTTTTTCGCTACATCTACTTGTATGGGTTTCGATCAATCCAAAATAATCCAAGGCCAACTCTTCTAATTCCTAGGCTTCTTATAACTTAATAACTTAATATATAGATTTATATTAATAATTATATTTATATATAATATATATTTTTTTATATATAATATATATAAAATAAAAAAAAAAATAAAATAAAAGAAAACGAAACCAAGGAATCTTTTTTTTTTTTTTAGTTTCGCAAAACGATCAATTAAACGATTGATACAATTCGATCACTCAATCGATTATTCAATTAGTAGTACCCCTAGAGTCCACTTCTTCCCCATACTACGAGTGAGAGGGAAAATGTAAAGACTACCATTAAAGCAGCCCAAGTGAGACTTACTATATCCATGTGAATTATGTCTCCTATCTCTATGAAGGAATTATTTCATTATTGATTATTGATCAATAATCATAGTGGAATCAATGGTGCAGAGTCAAAAGAAAATAGTATTCTGACTTAAGGCTATTGATGAACTAATCCAATGAATCCACTCGTAACAAGTTCCTATATTATAAAATTTCTGGTAGAATCGGGAAGCATTAAGCACAAATACGATACACACACCTTTTATTTGGAAATAGCAAAGGAATGCTCCTAATGGAACATGTAGAAATAGTAAGACCTATTGTTTGTTACCTTTCTTTCATAAGCAAAAGACGTCAAAATATACCACGGGCAAAGAATTTTTTTTTTTTCAACTTTTCTTTTTACTCTATAAATAAGAGCCGCCCAACCATGTTGATTGAATGTTTGAGTACTCAAAGCCTCTCGTGAGTCTGGATACAAAGTATCTTCAGTCCTTTCCACAACTTCTAAATTGATTTCCCATCAGCCTATTCTATTCAATCTAATTCCAGACAGAGTCAGTAGACACTATTTTAGTATTTAGTATAGGTAGTGTAAGATAATTAGGAAGTCTTGATATGATAGTCTTTCGTATAATCTCTTCTTCAATCCTAGGAGCAAAAATGGAGTGTCCTTTAGGAACCTTTGGATACTAAGATTTCCGACCTCAAGTATCGACACGACAGGCCTAGTCGTTTGCCTCTGCTTCTTGCGGGGCAAGAATTTGTCGAGTTAGATCAGCAGAATAAGAAATTTCAAGTCTTTTGTTGATCAGGCGACACCCGGATTTGAACTGGGGATAAAGGATTTGCAGTCCCCCGCCTTACCACTTGGCCATGCCGCCAAATCTGATCCAAAATGGACAATATTTTTATCCATCCATATTCTATTACTAATTTTTTTTTGATCTTGAATCCCATTGTACTTATCTATTGAAAAGAGAAAAAATAGATTTCCGGTCACAGACCGAAAAATTCAGGGCAAATTGGAACCATTAACTATTTTTACTTTAGAGTTAGTGAACGGTTCTTAAATTTGTATCTCAAATTGTGTTTCTTTTATGGTATAACAAAATCAAATTGATTTACGACTAATCAGTATCAATTATTTTCAATAATCAATCCTTTTCAATTTCAATTATAACAAAATATATGTGTATATGTAAACCCCAGAACATTACATTACATATATGGAGTTGGCTGAAATTTCATGTGATTCAGTAAACAGAATATACATTCCATCATTGTTAGATCGATCCGTATGGTTCGATGAATAAATAGTGAGTCAATAATGGGATTTTTTCGATAAACAGGAAACTTAAGATTAAGATGCTCCGGAATGGAAATGAGGGAATGTCCACAATACCTGGATTTAGTCAGATTCAATTTGAGGGATTTTGTAGATTCATTAATCAGGGCTTGACGGAAGAATTTCATAAATTTCCAAAAATTGAAGATCAAGAAATTGAATTTAAATTATTTGTGGA
>QRFJ01007374.1:0-7500 GCA_006176705.1 Cocos nucifera | reverse complement strand
GAGAGATATGAACAAGAGGCTTCGAGAAAACTAGTGTTTTCTGAATTATATGAAGCCTGTAAGCAAACAAAAAATCCATGGGTATTTGAACCCGAGTATCCAGGAAAAAGCAGAATATTTGATGGAAGAACAGGGGATCCTTTTGAACAACCTGTTCTAATAGGAAAGTCCTATATCCTAAAATTAATTCATCAAGTTGATGATAAAATCCATGGACGTTCTAGTGGGCATTACGCACTTGTTACACAACAACCCCTTAGAGGAAGGGCCAAGCAAGGGGGACAACGAGTAGGAGAAATGGAAGTTTGGGCTCTAGAGGGATTTGGTGTTGCTCATATTTTACAAGAGATGCTTACTTATAAATCTGATCATATTAGAGCTCGTCAAGAAGTACTTGGTGCTACAATCGTTGGAGGAAGAGTACCTAACCCCGAGGATGCTCCAGAATCTTTTCGATTGCTCGTTCGAGAACTACGATCTTTGGCTCTAGAACTGAATCATTTCCTTGTATCTGAGAAGAACTTCCAGATTAATAGGAAGGAAGCTTGATCTGAATGAATCAGAATTTCTATTCTATGATCGACCGGTATAAACATCAACAACTTCGAATTGGACCAGTTTCTCCTCAACAAATAAGGGCTTGGGCCAACAAAATCCTACCTAATGGAGAGATAGTTGGAGAGGTGACAAAACCCTATACTTTTCATTATAAAACCAATAAACCGGAAAAAGATGGATTGTTTTGTGAAAGAATCTTTGGACCCATAAAAAGTAGAATTTGTGCTTGTGGAAATTATCGAGTGATCAGAGCTGAAAAAGAAGACCCGAAATTTTGTGAACAATGCGGGGTGGAATTTGTTGATTCTAGGATACGAAGATATCAAATGGGATACATCAAACTCGCATGTCCAGTGACTCATGTGTGGTATTTGAAACGTCTTCCTAGTTATATCGCGAATCTTTTAGATAAACCCCTTAAAGAATTAGAAGGCCTGGTATACTGCGATGTGTGATTTGATCAAAATTTTCATTTTACAGATTCGGACTGAGAAACTGTCATCCCAATCAGATTGAATGGGATGCCCCGGCTCTGACATGTGTTTTGGGAAAAGTAACATGAAACTCAGAATTATGGGTATATTCAATACTTCCAAATGAAAGGGGAATTGATCCATGGTCGATTCTATAACAGATAAATAGGAATTGCTAGTTATACCTCGTGAAAAAAAAAAAAAAAAAAGACTTTTTCGTGGAATTAGCCATTCCATTTCTTTTAGAGAGAGATTCTCTTTAAGCAAGCAAATACAAATATATATAGCATGGTTACTGGAGTCTATTTATCGCATATATACTTCAAAGGACATCATGGCATAACCATCGAGGTGAGTAGAGACCTAAAAGGTCGAAGGGAATGATATATAGACAAGTAAATCCCTTACGAGTCCCAAAGTATCCCCTTTAAGGGGATTCATCATTTGAGGGGAAGTAGACTACTCAAAAATTTCACATTTCCATTTTGTCATAATCATAAGTAATTCAGAAAATTTTTTTAAAGTAAAAAAAAAAAAAGAATGAATCAATGAAAGGTTGGTCCTTACTGGGAACTTGAGTAAGGAGTAGCTCTTTGTAGGGTAGGGTTTTATCGAACAAAACAAAGTTTCAAAATAAGAAAGAACCCCTTTTTTTGCTGTAACTACTTGAGCCGGATGAGAGGAAACCTTCACGTCCGATTTTAAAGGGGGAAATCCAATCCTATAGGAACCTATCTCGATTTTTCTTTTGCTAGGCCCATATCTAAAAAACCTACTTTCTTACGATTACGAGGTTCATTCGAATATGAAATCCAATCCCGGAAATACACCATCCCACTTTTTTTTACTACTCAAGGCTTCGAGACATTTCGAAATCGAGAAATCTCTACAGGAGCAGGTGCTATCAGAGAACAATTATCCGATTCAGATTTGCGAATTATTATAGATAATTCATTGGTAGAATGGAAGGAATTAGGAGATGAGGGGTCCACTGGAAATGAATGGGAAGATAGAAAAATTAGAAGAAGAAAGGATTTTTTGGTTAGACGCATGGAATTAGCTAAACATTTTATTCGAACAAATGTAGAACCAGAATGGATGGTTTTGTGCTTATTACCAGTTCTTCCTCCCGAGTTGAGACCAATCATTCAGACAGATGGGGGTAAACTAATGAGTTCGGATATTAATGAACTCTATAGAAGAGTTATCTATCGGAACAATACTCTTACCGATCTATTAGCAACAAGTAGATCTACGCCAGGGGAATTAGTAATGTGTCAGGAGAAATTGGTACAAGAAGCCGTGGATACACTTCTTGATAATGGGATCCGGGGGCAACCAATGAGGGATGGTCATAATAAAGTTTACAAGTCATTTTCAGATGTAATTGAAGGCAAAGAAGGAAGATTTCGTGAGACTCTGCTTGGTAAACGGGTCGATTATTCGGGACGTTCCGTCATTGTTGTGGGTCCTTCTCTTTCATTACATCAATGTGGATTACCTCGAGAAATAGCAATAGAGCTTTTCCAAACATTTTTAATTCGTGGTCTAATCAGACAACATGTTGCTTCTAACATAGGGATTGCTAAAAGTCAAATTCGGGAAAAAGAACTGATTGTATGGGAAATACTTCAAGAAGTTATGCGGGGGCATCCTGTATTGTTGAATAGAGCACCCACCTTGCATAGATTAGGCATACAGGCCTTCCAACCCATTTTAGTGGAGGGGCGCGCTATTTGTTTACACCCATTAGTTTGTAAGGGTTTCAATGCAGACTTTGATGGAGATCAAATGGCTGTTCATGTACCTTTATCTTTGGAAGCTCAAGCGGAGGCTCGTTTACTTATGTTTTCTCATATAAATCTCTTGTCTCCAGCTATTGGGGATCCCATTTCCGTACCAACTCAAGATATGCTTATCGGACTCTATGTATTAACGATCAGGAATCGTAGAGGTATTTGTGCAAATAGGCATAATCCATATAATCGCGGAAACTATCAAAATAATACAGTTGACAATAATGACTATAAGTATACGAAAGAGAAAGAACTGTATTTTTGTAGTTCCTATGATGTACTTGGAGCTTATCGGCAGAAACGAATCAGTTTAGATAGTCCTTTGTGGCTCCGATGGAGACTAGATCAACGTGTCATTGGCTCAAGAGAAGTTCCCATCGAAGTTCAATATGAATCTTTGGGTACTTATCATGAGATTTATGAGCACTATCTAATAGTAGGAAGTGTAAAAAAAGAAATCCATTGTATATACATTCGAACCACTCTTGGTCATATTTCTTTTTATCGAGAAATAGAAGAAGCCATACAGGGGTTTTGTCGGGCCTATTCATACGCTATCTAAACTAATAAATTAGATTAGGTGATGCCCGTGCCCGTAGGGATTCGGGTCTCTCCAGTTTCACTGGTATCATAATTTCTTAATTTTTGCGTGAATCAAGATTGAGATTGAGGAAAGGAAGTTTTCGAATCACTGACTCAGGCCCATTGTCGAATCCTACTCAGCAGAATATAGAGGTACTTATGGCAGAACGGGCTGATCTGGTCTTTCACAATAAAGTGATAAATGGAACTGCTATGAAACGACTTATTAGCAGATTAATAGATCATTTCGGAATGGCATATACATCACACATCCTGGATCAAGTAAAGACTTTGGGTTTCCAGCAAGCCACTGCTACATCTATTTCATTAGGAATTGATGATCTTTTAACAATACCTTCTAAGGGATGGTTAGTCCAAGACACTGAACAACAAAGTTTTATTTTTGAAAAACACCATCATTATGGAAATGTACATGCGGTAGAAAAATTACGTCAATCCATTGAGATATGGTATGCTACAAGTGAATATTTGAGACAAGAAATGAATCCTAATTTTCGGATGACTGATCCTTCTAATCCAGTCCATCTGATGTCCTTTTCGGGAGCTAGAGGAAATGCATCTCAGATACACCAATTAGTAGGTATGAGAGGATTAATGTCGGATCCCCAAGGACAAATGATTGATTTACCCATTCAAAGCAATTTACGCGAAGGGCTTTCTTTGACAGAATATATAATTTCCTGCTACGGAGCCCGCAAAGGAGTTGTAGATACTGCTGTACGAACATCAGATGCCGGATACCTCACGCGTAGACTTGTTGAAGTAGTTCAACACATTATTGTACGTAGAACGGATTGTGGTACTATCCGAGGTATTTCCGTGAGTCCTCGAAATGGGATGACGGAAAAAATTTTTGTCCAAACACTAATTGGTCGTGTATTAGCAGACAATATATATATGGGTCTACGATGCATTGCCGCTCGAAATCAAGATATTGGGATTGGACTTGTCAATCGATTCATAACCTTTCGGGCACAACCAATATATATTCGAACCCCCTTTACTTGCAAGAGTGCATCTTGGATCTGTCAATTATGTTATGGTCGGAGTCCCACTCACGGCGACCTGGTCGAATTGGGAGAAGCCGTAGGTATTATTGCGGGTCAATCAATTGGGGAACCAGGGACTCAACTAACATTAAGAACTTTTCATACCGGTGGAGTATTCACAGGTGATACTGCCGAACATGTACGAGCTCCTTCTAATGGAAAAATTAAATTCAATGAGGATTTGGTTTATCCCACACGTACCCGTCATGGGCATCCTGCTTTTCTATGTTCTATAGACTTGTATGTAACTATTGAGACTCGGGATATTATCCATAATGTGAATATTCCATCAAAAAGTTTGATTTTAGTTCAAAATGATCAATATGTAGAATCAGAACAAGTGATTGCTGAGATTCGTGCCGGAACGTCTACTTTTCGTTTTAAAGAGAAGGTACGAAAACATATTTATTCTGAATCAGAGGGAGAAATGCACTGGAGTACCGATGTCCACCATGCATCTGAATATACACATGGTAATGTTCATCTATTACCAAAAACAAGTCATTTATGGATATTAGCAGGAGGTCCGTGCAGATCCAGTATAGTGTCTTTTTCGCTCCACAAAGATCAAGATCAAATGAATGTTCATTCTTTTTCTTTCGAAGAAAGATATATCTTTGACCCCTCAATGACTAATCATCGAGTAAGACATAAATTGTTGGATACTTCTGGTAAAAAAGATAGGGAAATTCTTGACTATTCAAGACCTGATCGAATCATATCCAATGGTCATTGGAATTTCATATATCCTTCTATTCTCCAAGAAAATTCTGATTTCTTGGCGAAAAAACGAAGAAATAGATTCATTATCCCATTACAATATGATCAAGAACGAGATAAAGAACTAATGCCCTGTTTTGGTATTTCGATTGAAATACCCATAAATGGTATTTTACGTAGAAATAGTATTCTTGCTTATTTTGATGATCCACGATACAGAAGAAATAGTTCAGGAATTACTAAATATGGGACCATAGAGGTAGATTCAATCATAAAAAAAGAGGATTTGATTGAGTATCGAGGAGCAAAAGAATTTAGTCCGAAATACCAGAAAGTAGATCGGTTTTTTTTCATTCTCGAAGAAGTGCATATCTTACCCGGATCTTCGTTCATAATGGTCCGGAACAATAGTATCATTGGAGTAGATACACAACTCGCTTTAAATACAAGAAGCCGGGTAGGCGGATTAGTCCGAGTGGAGAGAAAAAAAAAAAGTATTGAACTGAAAATCTTTTCTGGAGATATTCATTTTCCTGGAGAAAGAGATAAGATATCCAGGCACAGCGGCATTTTGATACCACCAGAGACGGAAAAAAAAAATTCTAAGAAATCAAAAAAATTGAAAAATTGGATCTATGTCCAACGGATCACACCCACCAAGAAAAAGTATTTTGTTTCGGTTCGGTCCGTAGTCACATATGAAATAGCTGATGGGATAAATTTAGCAACACTTTTCCCTCGGGATCTCTTGCAGGAAAAGGATAATGTCCAACTTAGAGTTGTCAATTATATCCTTTATGGAAATGGCAAGTCAATTCGAGGAATTTATCACACAAGTATTCAATTAGTTCGGACTTGCTTAGTATTGAATTGGGACCAAGAAAAAAATGGTTCTATAGAAGAGGTTCATGCTTCCTTTGTTGAGGTAAGGACAAATGATCTGATTCGCGATTTCATAAGAATTGAGTTAGTCAATTCCACTATTTCGTATACCGGAAAAAGGTATGATAGGGCAAGTTCCGTATTGATTTCCGATAATGGATTAGATCGCACCAATATCAATCCTTTTTATTCCAAGGCGAAGATTCAATCACTTACCCAACATCAAGGAACTATTGGTATCGGTACGTTGTTGAATCGAAATAATGAATGCCAATCTTTGATAATTTTGTCATCATCCAATTGTTCTCGAATTGGTCCATTCAATGGTTCGAAATATAACAATAACAATGTGACAAAAGAATCAGATCCCATAATCCAAATTAGGGATTTGCTGGGTCCCTTAGGGACTATTGTCCCTAAAATAGCGAATTTTTTTTCATCTTACTATTTAATAACTCATAATCATATCTTGTTAAAGAAATATTTGTTACTTGACAATTTTAAACAGACTTTCCAAGTACTTAAATACTGTTTAATAGATGAAAATAGGAGGATTTATAATCCCGATCCATGCGGTAACATAATTTTGAATCCATTCCATTTGAATTGGTGCTTTCTCCATCACGATTATTGCGAAGAGACATCTACAATAATTAGCCTTGGACAATTTATTTGTGAAAATGTATGTCTATTCAAATACGAATCACACGTAAAAAAATCTGGTCAAATTTTCATTGTTCATGTTGACTCCTTAGTTATAAGATCAGCTAAACCCTATTTGGCCACTCCAGGAGCAACTGTTCATAGCCATTATGGAGAAATACTTTACGAAGGAGATACATTAGTTACATTTATATATGAAAAATCGAGATCTGGTGACATAACGCAAGGTCTTCCAAAAGTGGAACAAATCTTAGAAGTGCGTTCGATTGATTCAATATCGATGAACCTAGAAAGGAGAGTTGAAGGTTGGAACGAACGTATACAAAGAATTCTTGGAATCCCCTGGGGATTCTTGATTGGAGCTGAGCTAACCATAGCCCAAAGTCGTATCTCTTTGGTTAATAAGATCCAAAAGGTTTATCGATCCCAGGGGGTACAGATCCATAATAGACATATAGAAATTATTGTACGTCAAGTAACATCAAAAGTGTTGGTTTCAGAAGATGGAATGTCTAATGTTTTTTTACCTGGAGAATTAATCGGCTTTTTGCGAGCGGAACGAGCAGGGCGTGCTTTGGACGAAGCGATCTGTTATCGGGCAATCTTATTGGGAATAACGAGGGCATCTCTAAATACTCAAAGTTTCATATCCGAAGCAAGTTTTCAAGAAACCGCTCGAGTTTTAGCAAAAGCTGCTATACGAGGTCGTATTGATTGGTTGAAAGGCCTGAAAGAGAACGTTGTTCTGGGGGGGAT
>QRFJ01007373.1:0-60103 GCA_006176705.1 Cocos nucifera | reverse complement strand
CAATTTTATTTCTTTCATAAAGAATGTTACCAATGGTCCTTAAAGAAGGTGATCACATAACCTTTTGTGCTAAGCATGAAACAGAATCAAATTCCTGCTAGCTGCAGGCACATAATAACAGTCTTTTAAAGCTAACCTAAACCAGCATGGTAATCGCAGAGGGTATGTTCCCAACGGCTACTGCAGCAACTCTTGCTCCATTACCGATGCATAGGATCATATCTCCATCCCTCAGCCTCCTGCTATCCTCAAGACCCTGCATAGAAGTGCACAGATGAGCACTAGAACCAGAGTCAAGCACCCAACTGGATGCAGAAGAAACCGTAAGGTTAGACTCAATAACGAGCATACCTCCGAAGGACCTTCCTTCTTGTTCTTTAGGGTGGCCAAGTAAGTAGGGTAGTTTCGCTTCCAATGGCCGTCGCTGTTGCAATGGAAACACTTTCCTTTGCCATCGGCCTTTTTCTTCGATTCTGCCTTCTTCTTCTTTGATCCTTCTACCTTTTGCTTTCACAGACTTCTTTTTCTTTCCATAAGACTTTCTTTTGGAAGAAGTCCGTTTCATAGCAAGAACTGAGCCTTTAGAACCTTTCATAGAAGCTCAGCGGTAACCAGATATTCATCAATCGCCAAGGAATTTTGAAGTTTATGCATGTGGTAATTCATGATGAATTGCCCATATGCATCAGTCAAGGATTGCAGAATAATATCATTCTGCAGATCCAAGTCCAACTTCACCGAGCTTCTCAAGCTCTTCCATGTCCTTGATCATTGTCAGACAGTGATCTTGGACTGACTGCCCATCACGCATCTTAGCCTTAAAAAAGTCGTTTCGTGACTTGATATTTGGCTGCGCGACTCTTTCACCAAACATCTCCTGCAGGTGAGCCAACATTGGTGACAGTCCCGATATCTTCATTTGGCGCTGGAGCTCATCAGACATCGAGCCCAACATTAGTATCTGGCCTTATTATCTTCGTCAATCCATTTTTCCAGAGAGCTCTCTGTTCAGTGGATGACGAGCTGGTAAGGTGGGAGGGTCCTGGTCCAAACATGTGTTAACTTTCTGAACCCAAAATAATTTTGTAGTTCCTGAGCCAATCTTTATAATTGGGTCCAGTCAGTCTATGTGTGTCTAGGATACGTTGCCAGTGGGTTGGACGCAGATATTTTCCTGTAGAGAGTCAAAGATTCTAGTTAGATACTGTAATTTTGACTTGACCAATTTGTTTAGGGATTTTATTTTTAAACAAATTAGCTCCTACTATTTTCTCGGATCCCTACACTCCCTCTGTAGAGATGCGAAAATCTCCGCGATTGATGATTTCTAGTGGGTGGTGCGGTCTCACCAACTGACTCATCACCTCACCTAACAGTTATTGGTGATGGGTTAGCCAATGAGTGAACAACTCTTGTTCAATGATTCTCTAATCATGGTGCACCCAAACTTGGTCTCTAATTCATGAATCTCACCGTATCCAAATATTGATCCACTCCTTAGTTAAGTCAGACCCACCATTTGCATAGACTGGGTTCCTAATTGAGTCTCTCACCGTATCCAAAATATTGAGCCCAACTCATCCTCCAGCCCATAGCATCCAATGCCTAATAGACATGGTTGCATCTTCCCGGTGCAACTGAGCCACTGTATCCAGCCGAGAACAATCAACCCCGGAAAGGGCCCGCACGTCTACAATGGTGGAAGACCTCAGACTTAATCTTTTCTTAAGAAGAATTGATTCAGGTCTCATTAAACTAGACTTGGCTTAGTCATAACAATTATGACTAACCTAGTGGCATGGGTCAGCTCGGATTATTGACCACCTCAGATTATAACTGTGTCAACAGATATGGCCAGGTAAGTGAGACCGATGGAAGGAATATGCCGTTAACTCACACAAGAATGCATTCAGGTCGAGTAGCTTCCAATTAAAAACCAGTCGGTCGTCTGTGCCAAACTTACCTTAGACACCAAAATTGTTGAGTCAGAACCAATTGGGTTAGCCTACAATCCAGACTCTAACCTCTGAGCCTAATTAGGTCTTGCTTGATCGTGACTCGATCTTGACCCAGACTTAATCCTATTAGGCTGGTCAATTTAAGCATTGTTGATCCCATCTAACCAACTCTTGATTCGGTTTGATCAACCGCTTAGACCTAATTGAGCTACCCAAGCCCGAACCCAGTATTATGAATATGTCTTAGATCTGAAATTTTCAATTTTAGACCTAATTAATATTCCATAAACTTAATTCTTAATTAAGTTGGGTTCATAAACAAAATATGCACAATAAATCCTAGGGTTTCAGGATCTAGGGTTTTGCAGAAAGTAAGTTTTGGG
The DNA here is from genome assembly GCA_006176705.1 of Cocos nucifera. Classification (NCBI taxonomy): domain Eukaryota; kingdom Viridiplantae; phylum Streptophyta; class Magnoliopsida; order Arecales; family Arecaceae; genus Cocos; species Cocos nucifera. The sequence goes on along the minus strand of QRFJ01007373.1, from coordinate 57,762 downwards.
TTTCTGATTAAGGTCGAACACGCAGCACCCCTACACGTTATAAGAACACCCCATCGAATGGGAAGAGAGGGCCTTTAAACCCTTCTTCGTTCTTATGACCGGACGGCCAAGAGGAACGCCTTAATCAGGAACATGTAAATCTACAAAACAGTTATAGATCTATATCATATATCTCATATACAAATTTAGATCTAATCAAGGCATATTTTGCATACATCTCATGTATCAAATCATGCATATTTTCAGATCTAAATTATCTCATAATAATCTAAAAAATTAGATTTAATTTGATCTAATCAAAATAAATTCTAATCTAGATAATTATGTAGAACTATTCTACAACTAGTCTAGACATGCATCAATCATATCTCATATGATATTTAAAATTAAATAATTTTTATTTGCTGTTTATCAGATGTTATTATAATACTTATAATATCAGAAAATAGTAAATAAGAAGATCTAAAATATGATTTAATCATATTAAATCAAAGACATGCAAAACTATTCTATAGAACTATTCTATTCTAGAACTAGTCATGCATATTTTTTCTTGATCCAAATCATTTAATTTTAATTTTTTAATTTCAATCTATCATTCCATGTGAATCTAAATCCTTTTTAATTAAAAAAATAAAATTAGATCAATATTTAGAACCATGGTCTGATACCTTGAGGGAACCTGATTTCCGGCCAGGTTCGTCCAGATCTGATCAGATCAAGAGATATATTTTAAAAATTTTTCTCTTTGATCCTAATTAGATCTAAAATATTTTAGATCTGATCCTTATTATTCTAACAATAAAAATAAAATCTAAATAAATTAAATCAAATTTAATTTACCTTGATGTAGGATAATCCTATTATCCGTTGATGATCCTATAAGCAGCGGAAGGTTCTGGATCTAGCCATGCAAGTGCTTGGCCTCTACCGATATCCACTCAAGCTGGATCTGGAGATCCTCTTCTTCTCTATCACATCTCCAAAAATTAGATCTGGATCTGATCTGGAGGATCTTCAAAATATCTTTCGAAGATCAGTAGTTGTCCTTTGCAGCAGCGCAGCCTTCTAGCTTTCTATCGCCTTTCTCTTGTCTGGATTGCACCAACCAAGAACCCAAACCACTTTGGGCATGGAGAGGAGAGAGAGAAGATGGATTTGGTGTGGAGGAGGAGAGGAGAGAAAGCCTTGGGCATGGAGAATTCTTTTCTCATATTTCAAATGCTCCTTGAGTTGGGCGTAGGGTCTTATTTATAGACTAAGCATAATCCAACTCCTCTTCTTCCCAACCAATCATAACCCTTTGTGAAATCAGATCTAAATTTGATTGGTGAAAATAGAGTCCCTTGGATTCCTCCTTAGATGGTGCCTAAGATCAGTCAAATTTGGTTCTTAGGAGAACTCTAATCGAAATCCAAAAAGGAGATGGAGTCCCTGTCCAACAAGAACTCCTAGGCATCTCCAACTTGGGCACACGCCAAGGGTGAAGTGCGCCCTCCTCCTTGCCAGCTTCTAGTAGGAGGACAGGCCCCCACCAGCTCTCCAATAGGTGCATGACACATGGACAGAAGTTAAAATATCAATGGTCAACATTTGATCAGTCAAAGGTCAACTTTTGACCAAAGTCAATGGATGAGAAATGGCAGGTGACCAAAAATGGTAGATATTGTCATACAAAATAAGACAACCCTTTTCTGACCTGGACAGGCTCCAGTCAGATCAGGTGAAGGCCTCTGATCAAGCATAAACTTCTTTGGCTCAGTCAGGACAACTATTTATGATGGTAAAAAAAGAACGTTAGATTCAATCGAGTGCTAGCACGATTTTCTTGAACCTAATTGAATCTCATTCAGATCAATTGAACTAGATTAGTTCAATTGATGATCACCAGATTCAAACCCTTATTTGTGTGACCTAGTTAGGTTCAGTTCTATATGATAATGGGATATGTCATGATCTCTATCATCGACATCATCGAAACTCCTTTCGATGGATTAGAACTCTTCTGATTCGAACAGCTAGAATGATCGATCATCTAAATCATTCTAATTGCTCCCAAAATCCACCAGTGACACCTAGTAGTATATGGTGGCAACCCATCAGAGCTGAATGCGAACCTCTTGGTGCAGCTACCTTGTGTGATTAAGTTCTTCTATCTTGAGCCCCGATCAGATTAGGGTTAAGGTAAACTCGTCAAACCCTAGTTTCTATCATATGATGTAATCATTCGATTCAAGTCCAATGTGAAAATCTAAATAGAAACTCTTTCTATTATTTCACTCTACCATGGCCATGGGCTTCTGGACTTGATTCTCATGATCATCATAGGGCTGCTCCTCTACTACTGAGGTAGATAGATTCCATCTTGATGCAATCCAGTTCCTACAATGAACATGCTATAGCCAACATACACCTCAGGGTTCCATATGGCTAGGAGATCGAGTTATGGTGTAGTCAAACTATAACACCCTCAAGGTAAACTACTGATGCACCTCAGATCAAAGAATCAGACACACCACTACAGCATCGAGTCAGTCATTGATGAGAAGGTAGACTTCCTAATGACTACTCGAGGTGGTCACGCTCAGTGCCCTCATTCTCTAACGAGTACCTGTACTCTCGCTTCGGTGTCTCCACACCGTAGACTCAAGACTCATCTACTAAAGAGAAGCGATTGTACACCAACCTTTCGGATCAATCACCATCCTCGTGATGATCCTATGGTCGGGAAGCATTTTATGAGTTAATAATGATTATTCATGTCTTAAATTTTCAACTCTTGAAAATATGAATTATCATTATCCATTAACTCAAAGGATGTATCACAGACACTAAATACACATATGTGATAGAAAATAACCCATTTTATTGATTATAGTCAAAATTACAATTTTGCCCCTAGAAGTGTATTACAAGTGTCAGCCAATTCTGGCTTCTAGGGCACATATATCTAACAATCTTCCATTTATCCTAAAGTCAATTGGCTATAAATCTAAGTCCCATCTTCTCAAGGTGGGCTTCGAAATTTCTGTTGGCCCAACGGCTTTGTAAGTGGGTCTGCCACATTATCTATGGAGTTGACTCTCTTGACCTCGACGTAACCCTTCTCGAGGTAATCGCGGATGAGGTGGTATCGCCGCTCAATGTGCTTGGATTTTCTGGTGAGACCTTAACGGCTCCTTAGCAAGGGCTATGGCGCCATTGTTGTCGCAGTATAGAGGAATGGCATCTGATGGCATTACTCCAATTTCTGCAGTAAACTTCTTATACCAGAATGCTTCCTTCGCAGCCTCTGATGCAGCGATATATTCTGCTTCCATGATGGAATCTGCTATCACAGTTTGCTTGGAACTCTTCCAGCTGACAGCACCACCATTGCACACAAACAGACTTCCAGATGTCGACTTTCGATCATCTACATCGGACATGAAATCCGAGTCTGTGTATCCCTGGACCTGGAGTTCTCCGTTACCAAAGACCAACATCATATCCTTAGTTCTTCTTAAGTACTTAAGGATACATTTCATAGAAGTTCAGTATTCTTTACCTGGATTTGACTGATATCTGCTTGTGACACTCACAGCATGGGCTATATCAGGTCGTGTACATAGCATGGCATACATGAGGCTCCCTATTGCAGAAGCATAAGGGATCTTGCTCATGCATTCTATTTCCTCAGGTGTGCTGGGGCACATCTTCTTGAAAAGATGAATACCATGTCTGAAGGATATTAATCCCCTCTTAGAGTTTTCCATACTAAACCTCTTTAGTACTTCCTCTATGTACATTTTCTGTGAAAGTCCTAGCATCCTATTCGGTCTATCCCTATAGACCTTAATTCCTAGAATAAAGGATGCTTCACCTAGGTCTTTCATGGAAGAATTCCTTAGGACAACCATAATCTTGACTGATCGTCAACATGGGAATATCATTCCCAATAAGGAGGATGTCATCCACGTATAATATGAGGAAGACAACAGCGCTCCCACTGACCCTTTTGAAGACACACGGTTCCTCTTCATTTTTGATGAAACCAAATATTTTTGATCACATCATTGAAATGAGTGTTCCAGCTCCGAGATGCTTGCTTAAGTCCATATATGGACCTTTGCAGCTTGCAAACCTTGTGATCAGTATCACTGGATGTGAAACCTAGCGGCTGTTCCATATAGATATCTTCCTCAAGATATCCATTCAAGAATGCCGTTTTTACGTCCATTTATCCATATTTCATAATCGAAATAGGCTGCAATGGCAAGCAATGTGCGGATGGATTTTAGCATAGCCACTGAGAAAAAGGTATCCTGATAGTCAATGCCTTCGCATTGACTATAAACCTTTTGCCACTAGTCTAGCCTTGAATGTCTCCACATTCCCATCTGCACCAATCTTTCTCTTGAAGATTTATTTACACCCAATAGGTACTATACCTTCTGGTGGATCTACCAAGGTCCAGACTTGGTTTGAGTGCATCGAGTCAATTTTTGACTGCATTGCCTCTAGCCATTTCTCGGAGTCGATATCTGATATCGCCTTATTGTAGGTTTTGGGATCATCACCATGAGCACTATTACCTACGAGGAATATTTTCTCTACTTTCTCTGAAATAATACCTAAGTATCTTTCAGGAGGATGAAAAATTCTTTCCGATCTACGAGGTGGAGGAGGTAGTGTTCTTATTGGCTCAACCTGATTTGGTTCTAATTGGTCCTTAGCTCGTTGTACTTGTGAGACTTTCTCATCAAGCTTAATCTGCTTTCCAATGCCGCTATCTTGAATAAACTATTTTTCAAGAAAGATGGCATGTCGACTCACAATCACATTGTGGTCTTCTGGAATATAGAAATAGTATCCTAATGACTCTTTAGGATATCCTATGAATCAAGCTCTGAAGGACCTAAACTCTAACTTATCCACTTGTTATCTTTTGACATAAGTCGGACAACCCCAAATTCTGAGATGACTCAGACTTGATTTCTTACCGTACCATATCTCATACGGTGTGGTAGGAACGGTCTTTAGAGGAAACCCTATTCAGTAGATAAATTGAAGTTAATAATGAATGTCCCCAAAAAAAATCAAGGAGGTTAGTGAAGCTCATCATGGATCAGACCATATCCAATAGAGTCCGATTTTTTGTTTTGAGACCCCGTTGAGTTGAGATGTTCCTGGTAGAGTTCATTGAGAGACTATGCCATTATCCTTAAGATAGTCTAGGAATTTTCGACTAAGGTATTCACCTCCTCGATCTGATCGAAGAATCTTAATGAATTTTTTAGTTTGTTTTTCTACTTCATGTCTGAATTCTTTGAACTTTTCAAAAGCTTCAGACTTGTGTCTCATAAGATACACATACCCATACCTAGATAGATCATCGATAAAGATAATGAAGTAGACAAAATTGCCTCTAGCCGGTACATCAAATGGGCCGCACACATCAGTATGTACTAGGGCAAGGAGATCTGTGGCCCTCTCCCCATGTCCAATAAAAGGGAGTTTAGTCATTTTGCCTTGAAGACAAGATTCATAAGTTGGATATGACTCGAAAAGTCAATGGACTCAATAGCCCATTTTTCTCCAATTTGTTGATCCTATCTTCTGCTATATGACCTAATCTCAGGTGTCCATAGAATATCCTATCATTTGGACTATCCCTAGGTCGTTTGGCATTCACGTTTTGCTCGATAGTTAAAACAGATACATCAATATGTAGCTGATAAAGACCATTAATAAGGAAAATCATTTGCAATTTTATTTCTTTCATAAAGAATGTTACAATGGTCCTTAAAGAAGGTAATCACATAACCTTCTTGTGCTAAGCATGAAACAGAAATCAAATTCCTGCTAGCTGCAGGCACATAATAACAGTCTTTCAAAACTAAGTCTAAACCAGATGGTAATCGAAGAGGATATGTTTCCACGGCTACTGCAGCAACTCTTGCTCCATTATCGATGCATAGGATCATATCTCCATCCCTCAGCCTCCTGCTATCCTCAAGATCCTGCATGGAAGTGCATAGATGAGCACTAGAACCAGAGTCAAGCACCCAACTGGATGCAGAAGAAACCGTAAGGTTAGACTCAATAACGAGCATACCTCTAGAAGGACCTTCCTTCTTGTTCTTCAGGGTGGCCAGGTAAGTAGGGCAGTTCCGCTTCTAGTGGCCATCGCTGTTGCAATGGAAACACTTTCTTTGACATCGGCCTTTTTCTTCGGCTTCTGCCTTCTTCTTCTTTGATCCTTCTACCTTTTGCTTTTTCATAGACTTCTTTTTCTTTCCATAAGACTTTCTTTTGGAAGAAGTCCGTTCCATAGCAAGAACTGAGCCTTTAGAACCTTTCATAGAAAGCTCAGCGGTAACCAGCATATTCATTAATTCGGCCAAGGAAATTTTGAAGTTTATGCATGTGGTAATTCATGATGAATTGCCCATATGCATCAGTCAAGGATTGCAGAATAATATCGTTCTGCAGATCCAAGTCTAACTTCACACCGAGCTTCTCAAGCTCTTCCATGTCCTTGATCATTGTCAGACAGTGATCTTGGACTGACTGCCCATCATGCATCTTAGCCTTAAAAAGTCGTTTCGTGACTTGATATTTGGCTGCGCGACTCTATTCACCAAACATCTCCTGCAGGTGAGCCAACATTTGGCGAGCAGTCCCGATATCTTCATGTTGGCGCTGGAGCTCATCAGACATCGAGCCCAACATGTAATATCTGGCCTTATTGTCTTCGTCAATCCATTTTTCCAGAGATGCTCTCTATTCAGTGGATGGACGAGCTGGTAAGATGGGAGGGTCCTGGTCCAAAACATGTGTTAACTTCTCTGAACCCAAAATAATTTTGTAGTTCCTGAGCCAATCTTTATAATTGGGTCCAGTCAGTCTATGTGTGTCTAGGATACGTGCCAGTGGGTTGGATGCAGACATTTTCCTGTAGAGAGTCAAAGATTCTAGTTAGATACTGTAATTTTGACTTGACCAATTTGTTTAGGGATTTTATTTTTAAACAAATTAGCTCCCACTATTTTCTTGGATCCCTACACTCCCTCTGTAGAGATGCGAAAATCTCCGCGATTGATGATTTCTAGTGGGTGGTGCGGTCTCACCAACTGACTCATCACCTCACCTAACAGTTATTGGTGATGGGTTAGCCAATGAGTGAACAACTCTTGTTCAATGATTCTCTAATCATGGTGCACCCAAACTTGGTCTCTAATTCATGAATCTCACCGTATCCGGAAATATTGATCCACTCCTTAGTTAAGTCAGACCCACCATTTGCACAGACTGGGTTCCTAATTGGGTCTCTCACCGTATCCGAAAATATTGAGCCCAACTCATCCTCCAGCCCATAGCATCCAATGCCTAATAGACATGGTTGCGTCTTCTCGGTGCAACTGAGCCACTGTATCCAGCCGAGAACAATCAACCCCGGGAAGGGCCCGCACGTCTACAATGGTGGAAGACCTCGGACTTAATCTTTTCTTAAGGAGAATTGATTCAGGTCTCATTAAACTAGACTTGGCTTAGTCATAACAATTATGACTAACCTAGTGGCATGGGTCAGCTCGGATTATTGACCACCTCAGATCAGAACTGTGTCAACAGATATGGCCAGGTAAGTGAGACCGATGGAAGGAATATGCCGTTAACTCACACAAGAACGCATTCAGGTCGAGTAGCTTCCAATTAAAAACCAGTCGGTCGTCTGTGCCAAACTTACCTTAGACACCAAATTGTTGAGTCAGAACCAATTGGGTTAGCCTACAATCCAGACTCTAACCTCTGAGCCTAATTAGGTCTTGCTTGATCGTGACTCGATCTTGACCCAGACTTAATCCTATTAGGCTGGTCAATTTAAGCATTGTTGATCCCATCTAACCAACTCTTGATTCGGTTTGATCAACCGCTTAGACCTAATTGAGCTACCCAAGCCCGAACCCAGTATTATGAATATGTCTTAGATCTGAAATTCTCAATTTTAGACCTAATTAATATTCCATAAACTTAATTCTTAATTAAGTTGGGTTCATAAATAAAATATGCACAATAAATCCTAGGGTTTCAGGATCTAGGGTTTTGCAGAAAGTAAGTTTTGGGTTTCTGATTAAGGACGAACACGCAGCACCCCTACACGTCATAAGAACACCCCATCGAATGGAAAGAGAGGGCCTTTAAACCCTTCTTCGTTCTTATGATCGGACGGCCAAGAGGAACGCCTTAATCAGGAACATGTAAATCTACAAAACAGTTATAGATCTATATCATATATCTCATATATAAATTTAGATCTAATCAAGGCATATTTTGCATACATCTCATGTATCAAATCATGCATGTTTTCAGATCTAAATTATCTCATAATAATCTAAAAAATTAGATTTAAATTGATCTAATCAAAATAAATTCTAATCTAGATAATTATGTAGAACTATTCTACAACTAGTCTAGACATGCATCAATCATATCTCATATGATATTTAAAAATTAAATAATTTTTATTTGCTGTTTATCAGATGTTATTATAATACTTATAATATCAGAAAAATAGTAAATAAGAAGATCTAAAATATGATTTAATCATATTAAATCAAAGACATGCAAAACTATTCTATAGAACTATTCTATTCTAGAACTAGTCATGCATATCTTCATGTTCTTAGATCCAAATCATTTAATTTTAATTTTTTTGAATTTCAGATCTGATCACATCTCATGTGATATCTGAAATCACTTTATTTTCTAATTAAAATAAAATTAAAATTAGATCTAAATAATTTAGAACCATGGCTCTGATACCAGTTGAAGGGAAATCCTGATTTCCCGGTCCAGGTTCGTCCAGATCTGATTAGATCAAGAGATATATTTCAAAAATTTTCTCTTGATCTCAATCAGATCTTGATATATTTTAGATCTAATTCTTATTATTTTAATAAATAAAATAAAATAAGATAAATTAAATCAAATTTAATTTACCTGATTTGGGTAATCCTATTACCCTGTAGATGATCCTGATTGCAGCGGAAGGTTCTGGATCTTAGCCATGCAAGCGCCTGGCCTCTACCGGTATCCACTCGGGTTGGATCTGGAGATCCTCTTCTTCTCTATCACACCTCCAAAAATCAGATCTGGATCTGATCTGGAGGATCTTCAAAACTCTTTTGAAGATCTGCAGTCGTCCTTTTGCAGCAGCGCAGCCTTCTTGATTTTGATCGCCTTTCCTTGATCTGAATCGCACCAACCTAAGTCCAAAACTCTTTTGGACGTGGAGAGCAAGGGGAGAAGAGACTATGACGTGGAGAAGGAGGGGAGAGGCAGCCTTGGGGCATGTCTAATTTCATTAGAATTAGGGTTGGGCGCAGGGTCTTATTTATAGACCTCTTGTGATCCAACTCCTCTTCCTCTCAACCAATCACAATCCTTTGTGAAATCAGATCTAAATCTGATTGGTTGGAATAGAGACCCCTGGATTCCTCCTTAGAGGGTGCCTAAGACCAGTCAAACTGGATTCTTAGTAGAACTCTGATTGGAATCCAAAAGGGAGGTGGAGTCCTTGTCCAACAAGGACTCCTAGGCGCCTCCTACTTGGGCTCACGCCACCCTTGGCGTGCGCCCTTCTCCTTGCCAGGTTTTGGCAGGGGGACAGGCCCCCACCAGCTCTCCAATTGGTGCATGACATGTGGTCAAAAGTCAAAGGGTCAATGGTCAACGTTTGACCAGTCAAAGGTAGACTTTTGACCAAAGTCAAAGAACAAGAAATGGCAGGTGACCAAAAATGGCAGGTAATGTCTTACAAATAAGACAACCTATTCTGACTTGGACAACCTCCAGTCAGACCATATGAAGGCCTCTGATCGAGCACAAACTTCTTTGGCTCAGTCAGGACAACTTATTTATGATAGTAAAAGAAGAACGTTAGGTTCAATCGAGTGCTAGCACGATTTCCTTGAACCTAATTGAATCTCATTCAGATCAATTGAACTAGATCAGTTCAATTGATGATCACCAGATTCAAACCCTTGTTTGTGTGACCCAGTTAGGTTCAGTTCTGTATGGTAATGGGATATGTCATGATCTCTATCATAGACATCATCGAAACTCCTTTCGATGGATCAGAACTCTTCTGATTCGAACAGCTAGAATGATCGATCATCTAAATCATTCTAATTGCTCCCAAAATCCACCAGTGACACCTAGCAGTATATGGTGGCAACCCATCAGAGCTGAATGTGAACCTCTTGGTGCAGCTACCGGTGTGATTCAGTTCTTCTATCTTGAGCCCCGATCAGATTAGGGTTAAGGTAAACTCGTCAAACCCTAGTCTCTGTCATATGATATAATCATTCGATTCGAGTCCAATGTGAAAACCTAAATAGAAACTCTTTCTATTATTTCACTCTGCCATGGCCATGGGCTTCAGGACTTGATTCTCATGATTATCATAGGGCTGCTCCTCTACCACCGAGGTAGATAGATCCCATCTTGATGCAATCCTTTGGCTCAGTCAGGACAACTTATTTATGATAGTAAAAGAAGAACGTTAGGTTCAATCGAGTGCTAGCATGATTGGAACTCACTCTCCAACCATCTCTAAAGATATTTAAAGTTAGAGTATCAATTTGGAAGCAAGATCAAGTGGGATTAAAAGAGAAATCATTTTCAAATAAAAGAGATTCCATTGCATTCAAGAGCTATCTTCAACAATTTCTCAAGCATCCTCTCAAGCCTCAAAAAAGAGTATTCAAGCTTCAAAAGAACTGATCATTCAACCACTTCTTCACACTTAAAGAGTTTAAAATTCTATTTTTATTTTTGAGCTAAAATTCTTAACTTATATTATTTGTTTCTTTTCAAGTTTCTTTGGGGGAAAGAAACTTGAGGATTAGGCCCATCCAAACCCAAAATTAGACTTATTAAATTGAGGTTGGTGATCCCAAAAAGATCAACTGGATTGATAGTGAGTCCAGAAAACTATCGGTTTAAAGTTTTTGTTGGTGATCCCGAAAAATCAACTAGATTTGTTTGTAAGTTCAAAAAAACAAACACATTATAATCAAGGATGGATTATGATAAAAATTTCAAGGAAAGCTTGGAGAGTGGACATAGGTGCGGGTTGCACCAAACTATTGTAAACTTTATATATTTGTATTATGGCTTTACTTCTTGCTTTCTTTATTTTGTTTTTATTTCTGATTTATATTGTTCAGATTCTTAGTTTGCATACACTATCTTATTTTCGTTGTAATTTAAATCCTTCACCTTACAAACTATTGGATCCTAGTACCTCTTTGATACCAATTATTGGAAAGAAGAAGAACAAAGTAGATGGTGGCACCTAAGACTTAAAGTTGGAACCAGAGAGAGAAGAGTTGAGCGTTTTAGGGAGAAAAGTTCCGTTGTACTACACTTTATTGTAAAGATACAATATCTAAATTTATATATCCTAGGATTTCTGCTATACCACATGAATCCTAATAAATCCAAACTCTAGCTGAAAAACTCTCCTAGGCTAATCCAATACATGAAAGCACTCACCAAGCCTATGTACATCTGTCTCACATGCTCTCATCCCCTGAATCTAAATCTGACCCATACATGAGTTAACCCCCTTAAGACCTTATTGGTCCAAGGCCTTAAGACCCAAGGATAAAAGCCTATCTTAGATCCAAACAAAAAATCCCGTCCAACTCTGTTCGCCACTATCGAGCTGGCTCTATCTAGGAGCCAAGCTGACTTTGCTGCATCTTACTGAATTCTATCTTCTGTCGGCCTGAGACGGTCGACTTGACTGCACCCCGAGTCGGCTCGATCACATCTCGAGCTGGCTCAATCTCAATCCAAGCTAGCTCTACTACCTATCCGAGCCAGCCCGTCTATGTGTCAGCCCCTTGTCTTGGCTGATTCTTCTCTTGATTTTGGTCTTTTACTCTATCTTGTGTTCCAGGTCTCTGGAGCACCTACCAAGCTCCTCAAGATCCTCACACTTGAATCTCGAGTCCGTGCAGGGCTATACGTCGTCTTCACCTAGAACAACTCCTGTCCTAGTCCTAGGACTCACACCCATCCAAGTCTCCCAGAGCCAACACCCAAGCTCCTCCTGTGGCCTCCCAAGGCTTGGGAGTACCACATCAAATCCTACAATCTCCATCTTGGTGCGTCCAAGCCTTGGCACACCTGGCAATATTTTTCTGCACGAAGTAGCTGTCGATGCACGCCCTGACAGCTACTTGTGCACACCTTATCACCGCCATTCTTCTTTAGCTACTGAGCTTTCTTTAAGACTTTTGGGATGACCATCTCCACCATTGAAGATCTTGGCTTGCTTTTATGCACCAGTCTTGGAGTTGTAAGCACCCTTCTGCTTGGCAGCAGCATCAACTATTCTGAATTTTCTTAGAGAATTTGCAGCAATTTGTAAGTTCAAAAAAACAAACACATTATAATCAAGGATGGATTATGATAAAAATTTCAAGGAAAGCTTGGAGAGTGGACATAGGTGCGGGTTGCACCAAACTATTGTAAACTTTATATATTTGTATTATGGCTTTACTTCTTGCTTTCTTTATTTTGTTTTTATTTCTGATTTATATTGTTCAGATTCTTAGTTTGCATACACTATCTTATTTTCGTTGTAATTTAAATCCTTCACCTTACAAACTATTGGATCCTAGTACCTCTTTGATACCAATTATTGGAAAGAAGAAGAACAAAGTAGATGGTGGCACCTAAGACTTAAAGTTGGAACCAGAGAGAGAAGAGTTGAGCGTTTTAGGGAGAAAAGTTCCGTTGTACTACACTTTATTGTAAAGATACAATATCTAAATTTATATATCCTAGGATTTCTGCTATACCACATGAATCCTAATAAATCCAAACTCTAGCTGAAAAACTCTCCTAGGCTAATCCAATACATGAAAGCACTCACCAAGCCTATGTACATCTGTCTCACATGCTCTCATCCCCTGAATCTAAATCTGACCCATACATGAGTTAACCCCCTTAAGACCTTATTGGTCCAAGCCTTAAGACCCAAGGATAAAAGCCTATCTTAGATCCAAACAAAAAATCCCGTCCAACTCTGTTCGCCACTATCGAGCTGGCTCTATCTAGAGCCAAGCTGACTTTGCTGCATCTTACTGAATTCTATCTTCTGTCGGCCTGAGACGGTCGACTTGACTGCACCCCGAGTCGGCTCGATCACATCTCGAGCTGGCTCAATCTCAATCCAAGCTAGCTCTACTACCTATCCGAGCCAGCCCGTCTATGTGTCAGCCCCTTGTCTTGGCTGATTCTTCTCTTGATTTTGGTCTTTTACTCTATCTTGTGTTCCAGGTCTCTGGAGCACCTACCAAGCTCCTCAAGATCCTCACACTTGAATCTCGAGTCCGTGCAGGGCTATACGTCGTCTTCACCTAGAACAACTCCTGTCCTAGTCCTAGGACTCACACCCATCCAAGTCTCCCAGAGCCAACACCCAAGCTCCTCCTGTGGCCTCCCAAGGCTTGGGAGTACCACATCAAATCCTACAATCTCCATCTTGGTGCGTCCAAGCCTTGGCACACCTGGCAATATTTTTCTGCACGAAGTAGCTGTCGATGCACGCCCTGACAGCTACTTGTGCACACCTTATCACCGCCATTCTTCTTTAGCTACTGAGCTTTCTTTAAGACTTTTGGGATGACCATCTCCACCATTGAAGATCTTGGCTTGCTTTTATGCACCAGTCTTGGAGTTGTAAGCACCCTTCTGCTTGGCAGCAGCATCAACTATTCTGAATTTTCTTAGAGAATTTGCAGCAATCCTATGCCGGCGCCCACTGCATATCCTGACACAGTCTCCTCAGAACTTCATCTATCCTCTCACACGTGCTGCTCCACCTGGAACTGTGCATCTCCGATATTGATACTAGGATATTGGTCCTCCTACACTCCACTCTGAACTCATATCAAATCTCTCTCCATCTGTGAAGCCACCTCTATTCGATGCTCCATCTAAAACTGAAGTCCCTCTGATGCCGTAAAAGCCAACTCTATAATCGAGCCTCACGAGGATAACCACTCAATGTTGTACTGCTGAGTCTGCCGCTGCACCTCGAACACCTTCACTACCCCTTCAGACCCTCCGCACTCCGCAAACCTATCCAAAACCATCTTAGATATACCGCACCCCGCAGGCTCCTCTGAGACTACCAAGAGCTCATCCGACTCTTCACTTGCAGCAACTAAACCAATGATATTCGAGTTTTCTCTTTCCTTGTACTGCTTTCAAAGTGGACATTCTCACTTAAAGTGTCGTGCTTCACCACACTTGAAGAATCTCTTGGACCTCTTGCTGTCCTTTCGCTGACCCTTCTTTCCTTACCTGGGCCTTTCTAAAACCATGAGATCCTCCTAAAAGATCTTCCTCTTCGTCATCCATTTCTACTGCTCGTTGGATCTTAGCACTGATACGATCTCCTCATACACCAGCATCTTCTTACCATATAGCAACATCATCACTAACGGATCGAAGCTCATGAGTAACGAACATAGTAGCAATAAACTTTTATCTTCTTCTTCGGGATCCACCCCAATGTTGAGCAAATCCATACTCATCCGATCGAACTGCTGAATATGCCCTGCAACATCCTGGCCCTCTTGCATCCGAAGGCTGTACGGTTGCTTTTTCAGCACCAACTTATTGCACATATTCTTCTCCATGTACAACTGGCGTAACCTCGACTATAAACCCTTGGATGTTTTCTCCTCTAACATGCTATATAGCACCTCATCTACCAGACAAGCCCTAATCCTAGCACATGCTCTTTTCTCCAAGGACACCCACTTCTTATCTGTCATCTCCTTTGGCCTATCTTCCAAGGCTAAATCAAATCTCATCTAAACCCGCAGATCCTCCATCCTAATCTTTCACATCGTGAAACTTTTTTTTCATCAAACTTCTCAAATCCTACCTTCAACCCATTATTCTTCATGATCGTACGAATCAAAAATAGCAAACAAGTGGATCTAAAAAAATATCTTGACTAGAGACTTTGGATAGCAGTCTTGTGATCTTTTCTTCCTCACGAAGCCTAGAGAAAGTTTTTAGATCTGAATCTTACTGCTGATCTCTGCTGAAATCTAATCTTCTTCTTCCTCCACTCTCAACCTGGCTCTGATACCACTTGTTGGATCCTGGTATCTCTTTGATACCAATTGTTGGAGAGAAGAAGAACAAAGTAGATGGCCGGCACCTAGGGCTTAAAATTGAAATCAGAGAGAGAAGAGTAGAGAGTTTTAGTGAAAAAATTCTATTGTATTTTACTCTATTATAAAGATATAATACCTGGATTTATATACCCTAGAATTTCTGCTATACCATATGAATCCTAATAAACCCAAACCCCAGTTGAAAAATTTTCTTAGGCTAACCCAATACATGAAAGCACTCACCGAGTTCATGTATATATGTCTTATATGCTCTCATCCCATGGATCTAAATCCGACCCATACATGAGTTAGCCCCCTTAAGATCTTATTGGTCTAGGCCTTAAGACCCTAGGATAAAAGCCTATCCTAGACCCAAATAAAAAATTCCATCCAATTTTGTTCGCTATCGTCGAGCTGGCTCTATTAAGAGCCGAGCTGGCTCGACTGCATCTTGCCCAAATCCTATCTTTTATCTGCTTAAGATAGCTGACTTGACTATGCCCTGAGTCAGCTCGACTGCACCCTGAGCCGGCTCGATCTCAGTCCGAGTTAGCTCGACTGTGTATCCGAACCAGCCCACTTATGTGTCAGTCCTTTATCTTGGTTGATTCTTCTTCTGACTTTGATCCTTTACTCCACCTTATGTCCCAGATCTTCGGAGCACCTACCAAGCCCATCAAGGTCCTCACACTGGAATCTCAAGTCTGTGCAGGGCTATACGCCATCTTTACCTAGGACAACTCCTATCCTAGCTCTAAAACTCACACCCATCCTAGTCTCTTAGAGCCAACACTCTGGCTCCTCCTATAGCCTTCCAAGGCTTGAAAGCACCACATCAAATCCTACACAAACTCTCTAATTTACTTAAATTAAAGTATATATTTATTAAGAGATAAATTTAGTTAAAATTTTAAAAGAATCCAATTCAAACCTCCCTCTCTTGGGTTGCTATCTCTAGGCAACACCTCCTCCTTCTTCTCCTCCTCCTTCCTTTTTCTTTCTTCCTCCTCCTCCTCCTCCTCCTTCTTCTTCTTCTTCTTCTTTTCCTTCCTTTTTTTCCTCTTTTCCTCATCTTTCTTCCTATTCTCCTCCATTTTTCTTTCTTCCTCTTCCTTCTTCTTATTGTCCTCCTCCATTTTTTTCTTTGCTTCCTCCTCTTTCTTTTTCTTCTTCTCCTTCTCTTCCTTCTCCTTTCTCTTTCTAAAACTTTTCCTTTCCTCCTCCTTCTGTTGTTCCTCTTCGTCATCATATTCTTCATCATCTTCCTTCTCTTCAACCTCATTTTCTTCTTCCTCCTCCTCCCACTTTTTATTCTTGATCCTTTTTCTGATTAAGGAAGTCAGTAGCTTATCATGAATGCAAACTATTTTTTTAAGCTCCTCAATTTTAATTCTTAGCTGTGCACACATGCCACAGCCAACCAGAATAGGCTTCTCCAATTTTGCTTCATCAATGCTATGAGTGCTCTTTTTCTTTCCTCAATAGAACTAAGAAGCCAGTGCTTCTACGGGGCAGGTCGAGTAGCATCTTCGACCTGATAATATAAAAGAAAAAGCAAAAAAATCTCATAATTTTAAAGAATGTATTCTAGATGTGTTTTACCAATATGATAATATAATTTTATTTGAAATATCATAATCTTGACATAGCATGCCAACCATAATAATGTCAAAAAGCATATTCTAAAGAAAATTTTAATATAGATATTATAATTTTTATCAAAAGTATCATAATTAGAATACATGATGTCATAATAATATCTAAAACTTTTATCCAAAATAATTTTGCATACAGAAAGTCATAATTTAAATCTTAAATATTATAATTTTGACATAGGATGTTATAACTTTTTAAAAAATATCTTTCAAAGGTATTTTGATAATATGATGTCATAATTTCACCAAAAGTATCATCATTTTGATATAAAATATTATAATAATATCAAAAAATATATTTAAAAGATAATTTTACTGTAGGATGTCATAATTTTTATATGAAATATCATAATTCTAATATAGGATATCATAATAATGTCTATAGCTTTCTTTCAAAAGAATTTCATATAAAAAAGTTATAATTTTAATCTTAAATATCATAATTTTGATATAAAATATCATAATTTTTTTAAAGAATATCTTTTGGAGGTATTTTGATAATACGATGTCATAATTTAACTTAAAATATCATCATTTTTTATATAGAATATCATAATAATATCAAAAAACTTATTCAAAAGATAATTTCACTATAGGATATCATAATTTTTATATGAAATATCAGAATCTTGATACTGAATATCATAATAATATCAAAACTTTCTTTTTAAAAAATTTTACATAAAAAATTATAATTTTAACCTTAAATATCATAATTTTGATCTAGAATATCATAATTTTTTAAAAAATATCATTCAAAGATATTTTAACAATACGATGTCATAATTTTATCTAAAATATCATTATTTTGATATAAAATATGATAATAATATCAAAAATTATATTCAAAAAGTATTATATGATAGCATAAAAAATATATAAGATTCTATGACATTCAATAATAGCTTATTATTGTCAGTTTACCTCATGGGGATAGATATTATTAAAATTTTGATTGTGGCTTCTTTTTCTACAGTCATGCCACCTCAATAATCTTGAAATCAGATGGGGCTCTGATATTTGAGTGCTCCAAGAACCACACATGTATATGAGCATTTTATCAAAATAGATTATAGAAAACATTTTAAAAAAATGATTGTACTCTAAAAATACTATGATTTTAGTTTACCATAAGAGCTGTCGAACAGCCAAGAAGAGTGGGCTGCCTCCTTTCCTTATCAATCCACTTTGCTTTGCATGGCTCTCCTGATCTTAAGTAGTCAGTAATCTCTAAAAGAATCTCAACTGTCAAGTTCTTGATGAAAATGGCCCATGCAAAAGATCCCAATTGAGACAAATCATCTAAAAATGGGATCACATCTCTTGGACAAGTCTGGTTTAACTTTGGATCCAAGAGAAGTGCAAACATGTATGCTATCCAAAGCTTGACAGTATCCTCAATATCTTCCTTTTTTTTTGATAATTTTAGCTCACCAATCAAAGACTCCAGCTCTTTATATTGCAGCTTCAAAGTTTTTCCAAATCTGTCAAACAACCTTCCCTTCTTCTTTGGATGTTTTTCGACAACTAAGATTTTCATCCCATGACGTAGAAGACCCACAATTAGTGCCACTTTCTTGGCACTAAATGTTATTATTTTTTCAGCAATAATGAATTGATCTCCTCCAATGTGATATTTTATTATGTCCGAGAGAGGTACCCCATCTACCACAAAGGGTTCCATGTTAATAAATGCATCGAATGGAGTCTTCTAGATCAGCTCTATACGTGCAAGAGAAAAGCTGATATTTCAAATATTTTGAACATAGACTCTGGATTGTTGATCCAAAGATTGATTTTGATGATGACAAAGAGTTTTGAGTATAAGTTATAAAGTCTAACTATGTTGTGAGGATGTGTAGTTGTAAATTTCAAGTGCACACAAACATCAAATGTTCCAATTCATCCAAATGAAGATTCATCACTCAAAATTTTAGAAAAAAAATACTAGAATGGATACAACTTTCAAGAGGTTAAAATAAAGATTAAATCAAGACATAAATGATAAGTCTAGCCTACAAAGTAATTTGAAGAAGAAAGGATCAGAAATAGTCTTTGGCATGCTTGGCACGCAAACTATGCCAACAAAAGAAAACAAAAATAGTGTTTTAGAATTTTTGAAACTGAGCCGACATAGCTTAAAACTGAGCCGACCCAGTTTGGACTGAGCTGACCTAGTTTAAGACTAAGCCGGCACCAATAGCTGTAATGGCTAGTTTTCATAACTGCAACTTTTTCATTCCAAAAGCTTTCCAATGGCTATTTTCTCTTCTCTAATGGCTAGATCACTTCTAGAAACCCATGTTAGTGACTTGTAATAATAAAAAATCTTTAAAATATATAAGAAAATATTTGGAGTATTAAAAATAAGCTTTTGGAGAGTTTATTGAGTATACATTAAGAAAGCAAGAAGAGTGAGCTGAAAAGAGTAAGGAAGGAGTGATTTCTAGACATTCTTTATCCTCCTAATATCCTCAAATTTGAGAAAAGTTAGGCCATCATTATTGAAGATCATCTCATATTTCCTCAAGCATTCAAAGAGAAAAAATCAATCCTACAAACAAAGTAATCCAGATTTTTCTCTTGGATTTTATAGAGTTTATTTTAAATTATATTTTTTTATATTTTATTTCAAATTTCTTGAGGTGAGAAACTTGGGTTGGTCCAAGCCTTGAGTTGGATGTTGTATTGGTTTGATTAGTGAGCCAAGGATAAAATCAATTGGGGTTGATTGTTAGCCCGAAGAAAAATAATCACTTATGAGGTTTTGGTTGGTGATCCAGAAAAAATCAACTGAATTAATTATGAGTATGAAAAATAATCGTGTATGATTTTGGTTGATAAGCTAGGAAAAATCAATTGAATTTGATTATGAGCCCAAAAAATAATCAGACTGTAATTCTTGTTAAGAATTATAGCTGAATTCCTAAGAGGTAAACTTAAGAAGTGGACGTAGGTGTTGAGTTTGACACCAAACCACTATAAAATTTATATATTTATAATTATGTATTCTTTACTTTATTGCTTTCATTCACTGCACATTACAAAGCTTGTTTCATTACCTATTGTGTGCACATCACTTAGTTTAAATTATTCAAATCTGCACATTAGTTAAAAGTTTTTTGAAATACCCAATTCACCTCCCTCTTGGATAGCCATCCTTGGACAACAAGTGGTATCAGAGTAGGTTCTCTAATATTAGTTGTTGACATATAGATCAAAGAGCTAAAGATTTTATGGCTAACCCATTTGGTTCTTTGTTGAGTGAGGGACACTCAATCATTAGACCTCCTTATTTCAATGGCATAAATTATATATATTGGAAGGCTAGAATGAGAATTTTTATTTAAGTACAAGATTATGATATGTGAAATGTCATACTCAATGGTCCTCACACATCCACAATGATTGTCAATGATATATGTGTACCTAAATTGAAAAAAGATTGAAATGAGATAGATAAAAAGCTAGCTCAATTAAATGCTAAAGCTATTAATATTCTATATTGTGCATTAGATTATAATGAACTCAATAGAATATCAACATGTATATCTATAAAAAAAAAATTAGGATAGACTTGAAGTAACCCATGAGGGTACAAGTCAAGTCAAAGAATCTAAACTAAATATGTTGGTTCATAAGTATGAGTTGTTTAAAATGGAACCTCAAAAGACAATAAGTGATATGTTTACAAGATTTACTAAAATTATAAATGAGTTAAAAAATCTTGAAAAAAGCTATTCTAATAGTGATCTTGTATGCGAAATTCTTAGATCCTTACCGAAGGCTTGGAAAGCAAAAGTAACTACAATTCAAGAAGACAAGGATCTTAGCAAGCTTGCTTTGGAAGAATTAATTAGATCGCTCATGACACATGAGCTCAATATGAATCAAAGCATGGAGGAGGAAAAGATAAAGAAGACAACCCTTGCACTTAAGTCATCGGCTATTGAAGAAAGTTCAAGTGACTCTACCAAGGATTCGGAAGATAATGAAGAAATGGCGATGATCACAAGAAGGTTCATGAGATTCATGAGAAAAAAAAAATTTTGAACCAGAAAAAGAAAAGGAGAAAAAGAATCAACTTAGAGAATATAGAAATGACTATCCCCCATTGAAAAAAAACTCAAGAAAACTAAGAAGAAAAGCTATATTGGCAAATTGGAGAAGTAGTAAGAGCTCAAATTCAGAAGAAGAGTCATCCTCAAGTGAAGAAGAGATAAATATATGCTTGCTCAAAATGATGAGGTAAATATTCATAATTTTTTTGAATTTATATTTGATGAGCTTTAAGAAGCCTTTCATGACTTAATGAATGAATACAAAAAGATAGGGCTGAAAAATAAAGAATTAAAGAAATCAAATCTTCCTCTAGCTGATGAAAAGAATAAACTATTGACTGAAAAAAAAATATCTTGAAAGAAAAGAATACTTTGGCTAAAGAAAAAGAAGAATGGATTAAATCTGAAAATTTTTAGTTAAAGAAAATATGGAGCTTAAAAAGGATAATAATACTTTAAGATCCTTCCTAAAAGAAAATAAAAATCTTTCAAATGAAAAAAAAAAGCTCTTGAAAGAAAATAAAAAATTAAGAAGAGAGATTGAAATTTTGAAACCTATTGCTGAAAAATTTACCATTAGTTTTCAAAATCTCCAATCTATGGTAAAAGTTAATGAAACTATTTTCAATAAAATAGAAATTGGTTTTAATATTTCTAGAAAGTAGTAAAATATTAGAAATATTTTCACAAGAGCTTCAACTAAAGATCATACCATTAAATGCTTTAAATGTAATCAAATTGGCCATAAAATTTTGGAATGTAACTATAAAAGAATTGGCCAAACATTAATCAAACGAATTTAGGTTCTAAAAGAAATCTTGAACACTAACTCCAATGGACCCAAGAAAGCTTGGGTACCAAAAATTATGAATTGATTTAGCAGGTATACCAAGGATCCAATGAAATTAAAAGAAAAAAATATTATGGATGGATTCCTTGAGAATTAAATTGGATGAATGATGATATTTGGTAAAATCTAAACTTTTCTCAAATCATGCCATCATTGTTTGCTAAATATATTTTGATTATTAATTTAGCAAAATTATTGAGCATATTTGATTGATTTTGATGATGTTATTATAATTGATTATGATTGAAGACATATTGAATAAAATTAATTTATAAACTTTCATGATTAAAGTTTAAGAATAATTTAAAATATTAACATATTTATTTGATAAGCTGAACTTCTTAAAGAAATACTTTCAAACTTAATTGGTACCTTGAATTATAGCAAATACTTATAATGACAAAAAGAAAAAAAAATTGGTAAATGGAGAAAGTGAATTTAACATATTAAATTACTCAAAATCTCATAATATTTTTTATAATGTAATATAAATTTGGTTATGAGAAACAAAATTCATTAAGAGCAAGAAATGAAATTAAGAAATTTGGCATATAGTAAGGAGGAGCAAATTTTGAATAAAATTTAAACTTAATTGATTATAATATTAAGGGAGAGCTTATTGATTTTGGATTGTTAAAGAAAAATTACTCTATTGATTTTATTGATTACCTCCTTTTGAGTTATTCTTTTTGATGTTGTCAAAAAGAGGGAGAGCTATTATTGAGTATATGCTTGAGCTTAACTAGAATGAAGTATGTTCTTATTGTTTATGTATGTTTTTATTGTTTAATGATTTTATACTTTATAAATATGTAATATTTTAAAAACTCACTACATATTATTTGCATATACTCAAAAATTTTGTTATCATCAAAAAGGAGGAGATTGTTGATCCAAAGATTGATTTTAATGATAACAAAGAGTTTTGAGTATAAGTTATAAAGTCTAACTATGTTGTGAGGATGTGTAGTTGTAAATTTCAAGTGCTCACAAACATCAAGTGTTCTAATTCATCCAAACGAAGATTCATCATTCGAGATTTTAAAGAAGAATTACTTGAATGGATACAGCTTTCAAGAAGATATCAAAATGAAGATTAAATCAAGACATAAAGAATAAGTCTAGCTTACAAAATAATTTGGAGAAGAAAGGATTAGAAATAGTCTTTGGCATGCTTGGCACGCAAACTGGGCCAACCCGATCTGAGACTGAGCCGTTCTAGTCTCAGTGGAAGCAGAAAACAAAAAAGACATAAAGCTAAATTTTTGTGACCTAAGGGACTAAGCCGACTTAACTAAAAACTAAGAGCCGATCCAGTTGAACTAGGCCGACCCAGTCAGAAAGTAAGCCATCCTAGTCTCAGACAATAGAAGAAGATAGAAACAGTATTTCAGGATTTCTAAGACTGAGCCGATCTAGTTTAAAACTGAGTCGACCCAGTTTGGACTGAGCTGATCCAGTTTAAAACTGAGCCGACCCAGTGCCTGTAATGGCTAGTTTTCATAACTACAGCTTTTTCATCCCAAGAGCTTTCCAACGACTATTTTCTCTTCTCCAATAGCTAAATCACTTTCAGAAGCCCATGTTGGTGACTTGTAATAGTAGAAAATCTTTGGAATATATAAAAAAATATTTGGAGTATTAAAAATAAGCTTTTGGAGAGTTTATTGAGTATCCATTAAGAAAGCAAGAAGAGTGAGCTGAAAAGAGTAAGGAATGAGTGATTTTCAGACATTCTTTATCCTTCTAATATCCTCAAATCTGAGAGAAGTTAGGCCATTATTATTGAAGATCATCTCCCACTTTCTCAAGCATTCAAAGAGAAGAAATCAATCGTACAAGCAAAGCAATCCAGATTTTCTTCTCTTAGGATTTTATAGAGTTTATTTTAAATTATTATTTTTTTATATTTTATTTTAAGTTTCTTGGAGTGAGAATCTTGGGTCGGTCCAAGTCTTGAGTTGGATGTTGTATTGGTTTGATTGGTGAGCCAAGGATGAAATCAATCGAAGTTGATTGTTAGCCCAGAGAAAAATAATCACTTGTGAGATTTTGGTTGGTCATCTAGGAAAACCAACTGGATTGATTATGAGTCCAAAAAATAATCATGTATAATTTTGGTTAGTGAGCCAAGAAAAATCAACTAAACTTGATTGTGAGTCCAAAAAATAATTAGACTGTAATTTTTATTGAGAATTATAGTTGAATTCCCAAGGGATATACTTAGGGAGTGGACATAGGTGCTGAGTTTGGCACCGAACTACTATAAAATTTATGTATTTGTGATTGTGTATTCTTTACTTTATTGCTTTCATTCACTATACATTATAAAGTTTGTTTCATTACCTATTGTGTGCACATCACTTAGTTTAAATCATTCAAATTTGTACATTAGTTAAAAAGTTTTTGAAATACCTAATTCACCCCCCATAGGTAGCAATCCTTGGGCAACATGGGTTTATAGGAGTTCTTCAAAATTGGAGTCCTGCATTGAAATACCCCAGGGAGACCTTGACTTGACACTACAAAAAAGAACTAGATTGTCAATAATAGAAACTCAAAGAAATAAACAACATATTATTCAAAGAAATATAATGTCATAACATTGTTAATATTTTAATTTGCATACAAAAAATCATAATAATATCTAACACTTTCTTTCAAAAGAATTTGCATATAGAAAGTCATAATTTTAATCTAGAATATCATAATTTTGAAATAAAATATTATATTTTTTTTAAAAAAATATTTTATGAAGGTATTTTGCCAATATAATATCATAATTTTAAATAATTTATCATAATTTCATCTAAAATATCATAACTTTGATATAGAATACCATAATAATATCAAAAATCATATTTGGATGAAAATTTGACTAGTGGATATCATAATTTTTATATAGAAATATCATAATTTTGATATAGAATATCATAATAATATCTAAAAATTTTTTAAAAAAATTTGTATATAAAAAGTCATAATTTTAACCTATAATATCATAATTTTGATATAGGATATCATAAATTTTATTAAAAAATATCTTACAAAGATATTTTGCCAACACGATGTCATAATTTTAACTAAAATGTCATAATTTTACTTAAAATATCATAACTTTGGTATAAAATATTATAATAATATCAAAAATCATATTTAGATAAAAATTTGACTAGTGGATATCATAATTTTATATGAAATATAATAATTTTAATATAGAATATCATAATAATATCTAAAATTTTTATTTCAAAGAATTTTATATATAGAAAGTCATAATTTTAACCTAGAATATCATAATTTTGAAATAGGATATCATAATTTTTTTAAAAAAATATCTTGCGAAGGTATTTTGCCAACATGATATCATAATTTTAACTAAAATATCATAATTTTATCTAAAATATCATAACTTTGACTTAGAATGCCATAATAATATCAAAAATTATATTCGGATGAAAATTTGACTACATAATGTTATCATTTTCATATAAAATATTATAATTTTGAAATACGATATCATAACAATGTCTAAAATTTTCATCCAAAATAATTTTGCATATAAAAAATCATAATTTTAACCTAAGATATCAGAATTTTGAAATAGAATGTCATAATTTTTTTTACAAAATATCTTACAGAGGTGTTTTGCCAACATGATATTATAATTTCATCTAAAATATCATCATTTTGATATAGAATATTATAATAATATCAAAAATAATATTTGAATAGCAATTTCATTAATGGATATCATAATTTTAACCTATAATATCATAATTTTAGCACACGATATCATAATAATGTCTAACACTTTCTACCAAAAAAAATTATATATAAAAAATCATAATTTTAATCTAGAATATCATAATTTTAAAATAAAATATCATAATTTTTTTAAAGAATATTTTATGAAGATATTTTGTTAACATGATGTCATAATTTTAACTAAAATATCATAATTTTATCTAAAATATCATAACTTTGATATAGAATATCATAATAATATCAAAAACTATATTCAGATGAAAATTTAACTAGCGGATATCATAATTTTTACATACAATATCATAATTTTGATATAAAATATCATAATAATATATAAAAAAATTTTAAAAAAAAATTTGCATAACAAAAATTATAATTTTAATCTAAAATATCATAATTTTGACATAGAATATCATAATTTTTTCAAAAATATCTTTCTATTATATTTTACTAACTAGATATTATAATTTTATCTAAAATATCATAATTTTGATATAAAATATCATAATAATATCAAAAATTATATTCAGAAAGTAATTTGACTATAGGATGTTATAATTTTTACATGATATGTCTAAATTTTGGTATATTTTTATGATATTCTGAGTCAAAATTATGATATTCTATATTTAATAATGATATCCTATTAGTAAAATATCTTCTAAAGGTATTTTTGATAATATTAATATCATAGATCAAAATTATGATATTATAGGTTAGTATTATGATAACTTATAGGTAAAATATCTTTCAAATATAATTTTTAATTTTTTTATGACATCCTGAATCCAAATTTATAATATTCTATGTTAACATTATGCCATCTCATTAGTAAAATACAACTCGAAGATAGTTTTGATAATATTATGACATCCTACATCAAAATTATAATATTAAATATTAGTTTTATGACATCAATAGGTAAAATACATTATAAATAAAATTTTTATCATTTTTATAATATCTTGGGTTAGATTTATGAGATTATATGTTAATATTATGATATCTTATAGATAAAATGACTTTGGAAGATAGTTTTAGGTTCCGAAAGTCATGATTTTGATATACAACATTATAAACTTCATTTGGCATTACATGTATTACTATAGGATGTCATAATTTTCACCTACTAGTTAAATATTTGTTATAAGAAAGAAGTTAAACTTAGTTAATATAAAATATGAAAGTAAACTGCTCTAGAATGAATCGAGGAAGTAAACATCTTTAGTGGATGTCCTAAATCTTGAAAGGAGTGCCCTAAACCATATAAGAAGTTTATTTTCTTCTCTTTCTTCTATATTATGTCTTCCAAAGGTTGTAGGGGCATCCTCTTTCTTGTAAATAATCATTACTGTACTCCCTTCGATCATGTCCTCTTCTTCATTATCTTCTTTTCGATACCTTCTAAACTCAAATTTTTTAAAGGCCATAACTGAATAAAATACTCACCGCAATGATTATCTGAAAATACTCCCTCAACCAATAGAATACCCTCATAGTATGTCGAAACATTCACCGTAGAGATGATCCGATCAAGATGATCTGCTTCTCTTCGAAAAAAGAAACAAGAAAAATACTGATCGTCGGAGTGGAGGAAAAACGAAAAGACATTTTGGAAGAGAAGACGAAATTTTAACCAAATTTTGACCTCTTTTCTTTGGTAAGCAATGGGGGCAAAAGCGACTTTTCATGTATTTGAAAAGACCAAGATTAATAATGCTACAGAGCATGCTGCTGTCATCTATAAAAATGTGACAGCCATCATATCGCACTATGATAATATAAAAGAACTAAGAAGCTAGTGCTCCTATGGGGCAAGTCGAATAGCATCTTTGACTTGATAATATAAAAGAAACAAAAATTAGAAAATATTATAATTTTAAAGAATGTATTCTAGACGTGTTTTACCAATATGATGTCATAATTTTATCTAAAATATCATAACCCTGACACAGCATGCCAGCCATAATAATGTCAAAAAACAAAATCTAAAGAAAATTTTAATATAGATATCATAATTTTTATCAAAAATATCATAATTATAACACACGATATCATAATAATATCTAAAACTTTCATTCAAAATAATTTTGCATACAAAAAATCATAATTTAAATCTTAAATATCATAATTTTGACACAAGATGTCATAATTTTTTAAAAAAATATCTTTCAAAGGTATTTTGATAATATGATGTCATAATTTCATCAAAAGTATCATCATTTTGATATAGAATATCATAATAATATCAAAAAATATATTCGAAAGATAATTTCATGGTAGGATGTCATAATTTTTATAAGAAATATCATAATTCTGAAATAGGATATCATAATAATGTCTAAAGCTTTCTTTCAAAATAATTTTACATAAAAAATCATAATTTTAATCTTAAATATCATAATTTTGATATAGAATATCATAATTTTTTTAAAGAATATCTTTTGGAGGTATTTTAACAATATGATGTCATAATTTAACTTAAAATATCATCATTTTTTATATAGAATATCATAATAATATCAAAAAACTTATTCAGAAGATAATTTTACTATAGAATATCATAATTTTTACATGAACTATCAGAATCTTGATACAAAATATCATAATAATATCTAAAAAAAATTTTTAAAAGAATTTTATATTAAAAAATCATAATTTTGATCCAAAATATCATAATTTTTTAAAGAATATCATTCAGAGGTATTTTAACAATACGATGTCATAATTTTGTCTAAAATATCATCATTTTGATATAAAATATCATAATAATATCAAAAATTATATTCAAAAAGTATTATATGATAGCATAAAAAATATACAACATCCTATGATATTCAATGATAACTTATTGTTGTCAGTTTACCTCGTGGGGACAGATGTTGTTAAAATTTTGATTATGGCTTCTTTTTTTACAATCATGCCACCTCAACAATCTTGAAATTAGATGGGGATCTGATATTTGTGTGCTCCAAGAACTACACCTGCATATGAGCATTTTTTCAAAATAGATTATAGAAGAATTTTAAAAAAATAGACTGTACTCTAAAAATACTATAATTTGACTTTACCATAAGGGCTGTCGAATAGCCAAGAAGAGTTGGCTGCCTCCTTTTCTTGTCAACCCACTTTGCTTTGCATGGCTCTCCTGATCTTAAGTAGTTGGTAATCTCTAAAAAAATCTCAACTATCAAGTTCGTGATGAAAATGGCCCATGCAAAAGATCTCAATTGAGATAAATCATCTAAAAATGGGATCACATCTCTTGAACAAGTCTGGTTTAACTTTGGAGCCCAGAGAAGTGCAAACATGTATAGTATCTAAAGCTTGACAGTATCCTCAATATCCTCCTTTCTTTTTGATGATTTTAGCTCACCAATCAAGGACTCCAGCTCTTTATATTGCAGCTTCAAAGTTTTTTCCAAATCTATCAAACAACCTCTCCTTCTTCTTTGGATGTTTTTCGGCGACTAAGATTTTCATCCCGTGACATGGAAGATCCATAATTAGTGCCACTTTCTTGGCACTAAATATTATTATTTTTTCAGCAATAATGAATTGATCTTCTCTAATGTGATATTTTATTACATCCAAAAGGGATACCCCATCTACCACAAAGGGCTCCATGTTAATAAATGCATCGAATGGAGTCTTCTAGATCACCTCTACGTGTGCAGGAGAAAAGCTGATATTTCAGATATTTTGAACATAGACTCCGAGTTTATAGGAGTGCTTCAAAATTAAAGTCCTTCGTTGAAATACCCTGAGAAGAACTTGATTTGACACTACAAAAAAGAACTAGATTGTCAATAATAGGAACTCAAAGTAATAAACAATATGTTATTCAAAGAAATAGAATGTCATAACATTATCAATATTTTAATTTGCATACAAAAAATCGTAATAATATCTAGCACTTTCTTTCAAAAGAATTTGCATACAGAAAGTCATAATTTAACCTAGAATATCATAATTTTAAAATAAAATATTATAATTTTTTAAAAAAATATTTTATAAAGATGTTTTGCCAACATAATATCATAATTTTAAATAATTTATCATAATTTTATCTAAAATATCATAACTTTGATATAGAATATCATAATAATATCAAAAATCATATTTGGATGAAAATTTGACTAGTGGATATCATAATTTTTATATAAAATATTATAATTTTGATACAAGATATCATAATAATATCTATTTTTTTAAAAAAAAATTATATAAATAAAATTATAATTTTAATTTATAATATCATAATTTTGATACAGGATATCATAATTTTTATTAAAAAATATCTTACAAAGTAATTTTGCCAACACGATGTCATAATTTTAACTAAAAAATCATAACTTTGATATAAAATATTATAATAATATCAAAAATCATATTTGGATGAAAATTTGACTAGTGGATATCATAATTTTTATATGAAATATAATAATTTTAATACAAGATATCATAATAATATCTAAAACTTTCATCCAAAAGAATTTTGCATATAAAAAGTCATAATTTTAACCTAGAATATTATAATTTTAAAATAGGATATCATAATTTTTTTTAAAGAATATCTTGTGAAGATATTTTGCCAACACGATATCATAATTTTAACTAAAATATCATAATTTTATCTAAAATATCATAACTTTAACATAGAATGCCATAATAATATCAAAAATTATATTCGAACGAAAATTTGACAACATGATGTTATCATTTTTATATAAAATATTATAATTTTAAAATATGATATCATAACAATGTCTAAAACTTTCATCCAAAATAATTTTGTACATAAAAAATCATAATTTTAATCTAAGATATCATAAGTTTGAAATAGAATGTCATAATTTTTTTTACAGAATGTCTTATGGAGGTGTTTTACCAATATGATATTATAATTTCATCTAAAATATCATCATTTTGATATAAAATATTATAATAATATCAAAAACAATATTCGAATAGTAATTTTATCAAAGAATATCATAATTTTAACCTACAATATCATATTTTTGGCACATGATGTCATAATAATGTCTAACACTTTCTTCCAAAAAAATTTTGCATAGAAAAATCATAATTTTAATCTAAAATATCATAATTTTAAAATAAAATATTATAATTTTTTTAAAAAAAATATTTTATGAAGATGTTTTGTCAATACGATGTCATAATTTTAACTAAAATATCATAATTTCCTCTAAAATATCATAACTTTGATATAGAATATCATAATAATATCAAAAATTATATTCAGATGAAAGTTTGACTAGTGGATATCATAATTTTTATATATAATATCATAATTTTGATATAAAATATTTTAATAATGTCTAAATTTTTTTCTAAAAGAATTTTGCATAACAAAAGTCATAATTTTAACCTAAAATATCATAATTTTGACATAGAATATCATAATTTTTTAAAAAAATATCTTTCTATTATGTTTTGCTAACTAGATATTATAATTTTATCTAAAATATCATAATTTTAATATAAAATATCATAATAATATCAAAAATTATATTTAAAAAGTAATTTAACTATAGGATGTCATAATTTTTACATGATATATCTAAATTTTGATATTTTTATAATATTCTTAGTCAAAATTATGATATTCTATGTTAAAATAATGATATCCCATTAGTAAAATGCCTTTTGAAGATACTTTTGATAATATTATTATATTATAGGTCAAAATTATGATATTATGGATTAATATTATGACAACTTGTAAGTAAAATATCTTTCAAGTATAATTTTTAAATTTTTTATGACATCCTGGTTTAAATATATGGTATTATATGTTAACATTATACCATCTCATTGGTAAAATGTAACTCGAAGATAGTTTTGATAATATTATGATATCCTATATCAAAGTTATGATATTAAGGATTAGTATTATAACATCCCATAGGTAAAATACATTATAAATAAAATTTTTATCATTATTATAACATCTTGGGTCAGATTTATGAGATTATATGTTAATATTATGATATTTTATAGATAAAATGACTTTCAAAGATAGTTTTAGATTTTGAAAGTCATGATTTTGATACACAATATTATAAACTTCATTTGGTGTTGCATGTATTACTATAGGATGTCATAATTTTCACCTACTAGTTAGATGTTGTTAATAGAAAAAGGTTAAACTTAGTTAATGTAAAATATGAAAGTAAACTGCTCTAAAATGAATCGAGGAAGTAAACATCTTTAATGGATGTCCTAAATCTTGAAAGGAGTGCCCTAAACTATATAAGGAGTTTACCTTCTTCTCTTTCTTCTATGTTATATCTTTCGCAGGTTGTAGGGACATCCTCTTTCTTGTAAATAATCATTACTATACTCTCTTTGATCGTGTCCTCTTCTTCATTGTCTTCTTTTCGATACCTTCTAAATTCGAATTTTCTAGGAGCCATAACTGAATAAAATGCTCACCGCAATGTTTATCTGAAAATACTCTCTCAACCAATAGAATACCCCGTAGTATGTCAAAACATTCACTGCAGAGATGATCCGATCAAGATGCTCAGCTTTCCTTTGAAAAAAGAAATAAGAAAAACACTAATCGTCAGAGTGGAGGAAAGAAAAGGCATTTTGGGAGAGAAGACGAAGAAATTTTAACCGAATTTTGGCCTCTTTTCTTTGGTAAGCAATGGGGGCAAAAGCGACTTTTCATGTATTTGAAAAAGACCAAGATTAATGATGCTACAGAGCATGCTGCTGTCGTCTATGGAAAAGTGACAGCCATCATATCGCGCCACATGGATGCCACGTAGTCCAATCAAATGAGGTGGTGCGCTCCACGTCTAATTTTCTAAAGAATTATCCGAATGAGTAAATTCCTTGACGAACTGCTTACAATCTAAAGAAAAATCATCTTGCTACAGTAGATGGAGTGTACAAAACTGAGCACTAGGATTTGGGATGCACTCATGGATTCAATGCCACATACCACAAGCTTTCACACTATGCATCACTGAGAGCATCCTCGTTGGGAGCGATCCCGTCTATTTTAAGGCCTTCTCCCTTTTCCACCTTGGCTTCTTCCTTCTCTCTCAGTTCTTCTTGGTGCTTGTCTCAGATCTCTATCCTTTGATTGCCATCTTAACATTTGGAGACAGGTAGATGATGGTAATTTTCTTTTTTTATTTTTCCTGCTCGATCTTGATATGTTTGATTGTTAATATGGTGGTCTAGTTATTCCAATCATGATTCTAATTCTAGTCACGAACCAAATGGTTTGAGGGATGTGATCATTCCAATTCCATTTCAATCTATTCTGATTCTAATATTGGTTGCGAATCAAATACTGCCTATGATATACAAAGACATGAAGGAAAAAAACACAGAACTTGTTATTTTTTAGTTTTATTAAGAAAAGAAGAGAAAAGAGTTGCAGAGAAAACAAAAGAAAGAGAAGGGGAGGAAACACTAGTCATGATTGAATGATAACTCAGAAACAACAATAGTATTAAAAAAAAATGTTGCGTACCTTTTTGGTTGCTTGACAAAAGTAACAACTTTTATGCCATATACTATTAATTGTTTATGCTAATAATTTGTTTGCAAGGCAGCCATCAGTAATTACTCTTTCTTTTCATTTTTTCCTTTCCCCCAATGATTCAGCTCTACTCGTTTCGACCTTTGATTTCCTATCTTCCATCTGGTTTTCATATTCTTCTTGATTTGTGTTTTACCTTTGACAGCATTTTTTAGCATGGCTCCAATCAGGGTGGTTCATGACTGGGTGACCTTCTCATATGCTCACAACGGATCCTTTTTCAAGAAGGGTAAAAGTGCCAATGTCCCAATTCAAGTATGACGTCAACTCTATCTTCTAAATCTGATCAAATGCGTTAGTCCATGAATCAAAACTTTCAAATAAAATCTGATCAAATGCGTTAGTCTATCTTCTTTGATTTCCTTGATTCTTCCCTCCCTTTGATACATTAGTGCCCTACAATTTGATTCCAAAGTTTTGATTCATGTACGAATGCATTTGATCAGGCTTTCAAGAACATAAAATGGTGTCATTCCTGAATTGGAACGTTGGCACCTTTGCTCTTCTTCAATCCATCGTCCAAGGTAAATCAAAAATCAAGAAGAATATGGAAATCAGTTAGGAAATCAGAAATCAAAGATCAAAATGAAGAGAGCTGAATCAGTTGAAACACAAAATGTTGGCAGAAAGCCACAAACAATTAATAGTATATGGCATAATACTTGTTATTTTTATCAAGCACCGTAGCAAGTATCCTATGTTTTTTTCATTTCAATTGTCGTTTGTGAGTTACCATTATATCACGACTAGTTTCTTGACCCCCTTTCTTCCTTCACTTTTCAATTCATCTCTTTTTTCATTCTTCGATAAATAAAATTAAAAAAAATAAAAGTTCCACGTATTTTTCTTCATTTTTTACTAGAATGTAATTTGTTATGCATTGCCAAGAATTATATAAAAGTGGTGGTGGATGATGATGTTATATAAAATTACTAAATAGATGATCTCAGCTGTACGTTGAATGGACCTTCAAAATCTGATCATCAGATAGCACTATATCTTCCAAGTGTTACAGATACACAAAAAAGCAACTTTACACCTGCTTAGGTGTTATAGGGACTTCAACTGCAAAATGAAGAGCCAGATTTCCCAGTTGACATCAGAGAAAGGCATTTTTTGTCGGGTTTGCTAGGTCACACCATCACTTGATCTTGGAGGTGCCATAGCTTAATGGCTCCTGCTGCCTCGCGATGGGGAGAGAAGATCCCATTCTATGTAAGTCAAAATTTCTCTCGACTCACAACCGATGTGGGATTTAAAGGGGACACCCTTCCACAACAGCTCCCAGATCTCAAATTGCCAAAGACTCCTCTCTTACCTTCTTGCTTAGGTGTGGTCTGCCCCTCGAGATCGCAGACAAATTGCAACATAGAAAGGTGGAAAAGGAAAAGAAAGAAGTAGCCTCTGTTCTTGATGCAACAACTGCAAAATTGAAAGTTGTGCAGCCATGTTAACCATATTTTCAGCATACACATTAGGGCTTTTGCGGTGCAGCAGGCCCACCACCTTCCTTAAAGATCTAATGGGAAAAAGGCATATTTTCTTAATATTTGGGCTAGGCAGATTTTGAAAGAATGATAGATGCCAAACATGACATGTTTGAGGGTAGATGACAATACTGACAGAATGGGTGAAGGACATCAATTTCAAGCGAGGCTCAATTTTACCACTGTGTTGTCAGATTCCCATACTTAAAAAGTATCAAGGAACAGCATACACCAAGCATGGGTGGGAGTGCTCTCCAAATGGATGAAGCATCCAAATTTTTGCTTGCCGCTGTGCTGAAAGTTAAGAGCTCTTGGGTCCGTTTTAAGGTATTCACTTATATTCTAAAACAATATAATATAAAAAGAATAATATAACTTTCTTGGAATATCTCAAAGTCACCGAAAAATTTGGTAAATCAATTAACTAAAGGTTCATCTAAAAGCAAAGTCTTAAGAGTCTTTATGAAGCATGGGGCTTGAGCTTATTATTTGGTTATTGACGGTGGATGCTTAGTCTTTATGATTGAAGATCCCATAAAAGAGATTCAATATGGTATAAATATAATTGATTGAGCGATCATGCCAGAGTACATTGTTCAAAGACTTTCTCCTTCCATCCTTGTAGTGAGTGCTTATATCCATGATAAAATAAACTGAAGGTTGAGTAATACTCTTAATGATCCCAACATAGGAAGTTTGTAGGTACCAGGTCATACTTACCCTTGTAGAACTCATCTGTGTGGAAACTGTCATGACGGCTATGACTAGAGGTTTGGGCCAACCCTAACAAGTTCTCATGAAAAATCTAGATATTAAGTACAAGGCTTTTAATATGTGCTGATTGTATAAAGACTCAATTAATCTGTAATCTATATAATATATGGAAGTCTTTAATTTGAGCTGTTTATGCAGAGTTCCAGTTGATCTGTACTCCATGTGGCATATATGCATCCAGAAATTTGAAAGGACTTTGTTCAAGATCTTACGTGGTAGGACATCTCTAGATGGATATAATTAATACTAAATGGGCGTCAAAGTCCATTCAACACTTCACCCATTGCAGGATATAAGTTGCCCATAACTTCTTCATGATTTGTTAAAAATTTAAACCTTTTATAGAGGATTGTTAGATAAAAAAATTTTAAATCTTATATTTAATAATCCCATATTAGATATTTAAATGTAAGTACACTTGCATTTATTCGAAGCTCAAGAGTTTTAGACTCAATTAGTACTCGTGGGTTTTGGGTTGGAGAATTCACATGCATGCACTCGCTCGCTTTGCTCAGTCAGTTGTGCTATGCATGTATGTGTGCTCGTGGCACATGTGATAGGTATGCTTGCATGTTTGCCTTTTTGGCATCTAAAGGGAAGAGTTGAGAGTCTTTTATGGGTGGATTCTTAGGGCTTTCACGGCGAGCCCTAGAACTCCTTTTCTAATGGAATCAAAGAAGGTATCGGAGTCCAAAAATGCTCCCTTTCCATAGAGCATGTGCGATGCTCCTACAATCTCACGTGGAATTGGCACATCTTAAAGCTGGGCCAATCAGTGGACCAAGCCTAGTTTGGAAATTAGATCAGTCCAAGAGGCCAGGTCTTTCACGAGCAGACTCTTAAAAGCACACCAATAACTCCATAAAAATGCTGATATCCTAGAGTTCTCATGACTTTAAACATAATCAGATCTTTTCATGCTCTCTTGAATCTACCCATCCATGTCAACAAATAGAAATCCCACATTGATTTTGGGTGCAAAAGGATTCTTTCGATCTTCGAAATCAAGCTAGGTTTGTAGTTTTCTGTCTTGGCGAGAATAACAAGATAATTTTTTCTGAGATTTTTCAATGCATGGAGATTTACCAAATAATTGTTCACTAAAGACTATCCTAATAAAACACAATGAATAAAAATTATAGCCTATTGTGGCTGCTTATCTAACTCTATCGAAAGTCTGTGCATTATTACCAGAGTTGTCCGGTTCATATCTTTAAATTTACATAAAAACTAGAAAAAGACTGAAATCATCTACATCCATGGCCATGGTAGCTTTAAATACTGATAGCAATATAGAACTAGTCAAAGATCCATATGTTGCACAGGGCTGGATGTACACTGGAGAGGTATTTTTTAGGTGGTACAACAAAACTAATTTAAGAAGCTAAGTTTTAAAGTGCATCCGAATTTTAAAGTACATGGGACCGGATTTTAGAATAATCAAGGAACTCATGAAATTTTTCTTCCTTTTTTCTTCTCTTTTCTTTTTTTCTTTTTCTTAATTTTTTTTCTTTCTTTTCTTTTATTTTCTCTTCTCTTTTCTCTTTTTTTTTTATTTTTTCTTTCTTCTTTACAGGAACCCACTTCTCCTCCTCATCATGCCGCTCATCTCGACAGCCACCGTAACAATCACCACAGTCATGGTCGCCGCTACCCCATATGAAGTCAAAGCCAAATCTGCCCGACTTCTTTTTTCTTCTTTCTTCACAAATACCCACTTCTTTTCCTCATTACACCACCCTCTCCAATGGCCACCACAACGATCATCGAGACCACGATCGCCGCTGCCCTGGCAGAAGCT
Source organism: Cocos nucifera (assembly GCA_006176705.1). Classification (NCBI taxonomy): domain Eukaryota; kingdom Viridiplantae; phylum Streptophyta; class Magnoliopsida; order Arecales; family Arecaceae; genus Cocos; species Cocos nucifera. The sequence goes on along the minus strand of QRFJ01007373.1, from coordinate 20,587 downwards.
GAAGAAAAAGTTGGGTAGTTTGATGCATGCAATTTTAAAATTTTATAGAAAAATAGGTGAGATTAAATAATTTAATTTAAATTATATGCAAGAGATCAAATCTAAACTATCTAGCCCAAGACCTTTAATATGATTTATGATGCATAAAAATCTGACAACAAAGTCTTGCATTGATCATATCAATGCACTAGATCAGGTCTAACCATTAGAGCTGATCTAGTTCTAATCTAATAAGTTCATAACCCATTACCTTTGCATGGGTCATTGAACACTGCTATTGATCTCGAAGATCTGAAGCTTCGATCTGATTCACCTTCCCCGGAGTGCTAGCTCATGCGAAAGGCTACTGAATGGCCAATTCGTTTTCTTCTTTAGAATTTTTGAATACCTTCAGATCTAAAGAAAAAACTAAGGAGGATTTGATGGTGGAAGAAGTGAGAGGAGAACTATCTTTTCTCTATGATTTTTCCTCACATGAAAATCTAGATCAGATTTAGATCTTTCTCTCACCCAAGAGGAATTAGTTTTCTCTAGATCTCAAGCTAAGAGAAGAAGCACCCTAGATCTCATGCCTAGAATCCTAGAACCCCTTCTTTGGTCGGCCAAAAACATTTTGAATCCCTTCTCCCACGTTCAAGAGGGCCTTTATAAAGGGAAGAGGATAGGGTTGATAAGTCATGGGCTAGTTTGAATCAAATTCAAACTATGACTCAACCTTATCATAAGATAAATTCAAATCAAATCTGAATTCTTCTTGAATCCTCATCCAAGGGCTCTTAGAGTGGGCGACAATCAGGGTAGGGGTGTAGGAATTCTTCATGCAAGATACTTTTGGCATGGAGAAAGAGATGGAGTGGGAAAAGCCATGGCGCATGGGTGCAGTCTAATCCAATTGGACTCTATATTTTAGTTATTTAGTTCAAATCAAATTAGACCCAAATAAATAAGAGTGAATCTAATCTAATTAGGTACCTTATGACCTCAATTAATTTCTAATTAATTGAGCCAAAGGTTTGATCAAATCAAAAAATATACATCCTTGATGATTAGGTCATCTCATAATTTAATTGGATCAAACCAAATTGAATCCAATTCAATTAGATTTGATCCAAACTTTATTGTTCAATTAAATTGAGCTAATCAGCAATCTAATAACTAATTAATTCTTCGATAATTCGCTAACCTTTAGCAAATTAATTTATTGCAACTTTTGCATAAGGTTAATTATCAGTGGAATTGATGATTAAATCCTTAAACGATTTTCAATCATTTATCAGCCACATAATCAGTTAGAAACTTCTTTTGAATGTGACCTTATAGGTTCGAATCTAAGCCGGTAGTATAGAATAATTTTCTGTACTAATCAAAATAACCATCTGGTACTCGACATCTGGATAGGCCAAATATATGCAAAGCAACATCCAAGAACCTAACAATATATGGTTACCGTATAATTCATCTCTTTGACCTCAAATGGTTAGAAAGACTTAGAATTTAACTGTCAATCCTAAATAAGTTATCCACATTATAAATCAATCCATCAAATCCATCACATGGATTGCCCCAATTGAAGTCTTACTAAATTAAAATATAGTGATGCACTATCTTCAATTTTACTAGGAGGGGTCAATTCCATCTTAACTCATGCACCGACTTAATAAGTACTAGACTATACCTAAAAGCCTTTTATCACTAAATTAAAAATTTAGATAGTCCGACATCAAACTATAGTGAATTGCTTGTAAGTTACTATGATGATCTCAGATTTAAGGGATACTTATATCCATAGCCCTTGAAAATATTCTTGACAGCAAAGTACTTCAAATTAGTCACATTCAGTGTATATATACTCCTACATCTTATTTGCATGCCATACCAGTATCTGCATACTTTTTGGTTAAGAAAATAATCAATCCATATGGCGCACAATGATCTACACTCGAGATAGCTATCATTCTAGTAATAGCATATCATTTGGTTGCAAACAAGTTTAAGAACTAAACGATAAATATTTCTTTATCAATTTAATATAGTCCTAAAAACTTCACCACATCGCAGGAGCTCCTTAGAAGATGTATATTATGTGACAAATCAATCAGAATAATTTTTATTCATTTATAATTCATATACATTTATAATGAGCATAACCATCTATAATTTAGATGATTGACTTTAGGATACATTTACCAACAACTCCTACTTGGACTAAAGCTAATCGATACATCATCGTATACCCATCTTTGACTTATGATCATCGAACTCTCTGACTTTGAGGGATTTAGTGAATGATTCGACCAGATTCTTCTTTCTATCAATCTTTTCAAGCTTCACTTCACCTCAATCTACGATCTCCCAAATAAGATGATAACCGCGCAAAATATACTTAGTACGGTGATGAGACTTTGATTCTTTCACTTGAGCTATGACTCCAGAACTATCATAATTTAACAGAATGGGACCATCAATGGAGGATGCCACTCCTAGCTCACTAATAAATTTTTGCAACTATACAACTTCTTTTGCAGCATCGGATGCTATGATATATTCTGCTTCGCAAACTGAGTCGGCTACGATATGCTATTTGAAACTTTTCTAGTAGATCACTCCACCATTTAGGATAAACATATATCCAATATACTCATGCTATCATCATGATCAAATTAAAAATCTGTAAATCTCACAAGTTTTAAATCTGATTCTTCATAAATGAGCCATTAATCCTTAGTTTTTCTTAAATACTTAAGGATTGTCTTCACAACCTTCAAGTGATTTTTTTCTAATCAGATTGGTATCTACTCACTATCCCTAGTGAGTATGCCACATCTAGTCTCCTACATGTCATGGCATATATGATGGATTCCACTGTCAAAGCATATGAAATCTTACTCATATGCTCTCTCTCTCTCTTGAGGTGTTGTCGAAAAATTTCTCTTTAAGAGAAAAATTTTATGGCCTATCAATAGATAGTCTTTCTTGAAATTTTCTATACTGAACCTTTTTAGCATCTTATCAATGTACATGGACTGAGATAATCCAAGCAACATCTTAAATCTATCTCAATAAATTTTCATCTCTAGGATATAGAATGCTTCTCCCAAGTCCGTTATGGAGAACTGTGACAATAGCTAGATCTTTATTTCTTATAATACTGGAACATCATTCTCAATTAAGAGAATATCATCCACATAAAAAATAATAAATATAATTATAGAACCATTAATCCACTTGTAGATATAGGATTCTTCTTCATTCTTAATGAAGCCATACGTTTTGATCATTTTATCAAAATGCATGTTCCAACTCCAAAATACTTCAATCCATAAATGAATCTCTGAAGCTTGCATACCTTAAACTCATCTATAGATGTGAATCCTTTAGGTTGCATCATATACACCTTGTTGTCCAACTCATCATTTAAGAAAGTTATCTTCACATCCATTTGCCAGATTTTATAGTCCAGATGTGCTGCTATCGCAAGCATAATCTGAATGGACTTGAGCATTGCCATAGAAAAAATTTCTCGTTATAGTCTATACCATAGTGCTAAAAATATTCTTTGGCATTGGATTTTATAGATCTCCATTTTTTCATCTGCATTCTTTTTTCTTTTGAAAATCTACTTATATCCTATGGATTTTATTTATTTAGGTAGATCAACTAATATCCATACATTGTTAACCTTCATGGACTCCATTTCACATTTTATGGCTTCTAGCTATCTCTCAGAGTCGGATCTCTGCATTGCATTTATATAGATAATTAGATCCTTATTATTTTCATCAAATTCAATAGGATCGCTAGCTGTCCCAGACCAACAAACCATAGTATCTATCTGGCTGACGCGATACTCTACTAGATCTCCTTAATTGTGGCTCTATAATGGTTCTAAATTTGATTTAATCAAATTTGATTCTGCAGGTTTACTAGATTATGTCGGTACTTCTACCTGTCGAACTTTCTCAGATCAACCTTAGAGGCTTTAGCTTATTCTCCATAAAACTCCTTTTTCAAAAAGATAGCCATATTACTAACAAACAACTTTTGTTCTTTAGGATGGTAGAAGTAATATCCTTCAGTTTTCTTAAGATATCCTACTAACAAACATTTATTAGACTGTAGTCCAAGCTTATCATTCTGCAAACACTTGACGTAAGCCAGACAACCCCAAAGGCAAAAGTAGGAGAGTATCGGTTTGCATATCTAGTCTATATCTCATATGAAATTTTTGTGACTGACTTGCTTGGAATATTATTCAGAATCAAACAAGCTATCTCAAGAGCATGATCCCAAAAAGAAATACACAAAGATGCAAACGCCATCATGGATCGAACTATGTCTAATAAAGTTTGATTCCTCCTTTCCAACATCCCATTATGTTGTGGTGTTCTAAAAGAGATCTATTATAAGAAAATTTTATTTTCTCCTAGATATGTCAGAAATTCACTGAAAAGATATTCACCTTCTTGATTAGATCGAAGAGTTTTCATACTCTTTCTAGTTTATTTTTCTACTTTATTATGGAATTGTTTAAACTTTTCAAACGATTCAAATTTATTCTTCATAAGATAGACGTATCCATACCTCGATAGATCATCTATAAATATAATGAAAGAGTTATACCCTCCTCTAGCACTTGTATTCATTGGTCTACATACATCAGTATGTATTAGACTTAGAACATCAGTAGCTTGCTCATCCTTTCTAGTAAAAGGTGACTTGATTATTTTTTTAAGAAGACAAGACTCACAAGTCGACAATGAATCATAATCATTGACATCGAGAAATCCCTCTTTGACTAACTTATTTATCCTATTCTTGTTAATATAATCGAGTCTATAATGTCAAAGGTAGGCATCAGAGATATAAACTAGTTTAGAATATTTGTTTAAAGTATACATTATATCTATAGAATGTGATAAAATATATATATTATTTTTTTATTATCCATATATTATTATAATATCATTCATAATAATATCATAATAATCGCCCTTTATAGATAAATGATAACTATCTTTAGCCAAAAGGCCAACAAAGATCATATTTATCATAAATGATGGACAACAGTGATAATCACTCAAAATGACAATCTTTGCATTGAAAACAAGCTCAATAATTTCTAAAGCTAGAAATGGAACAGAACTTTCATCCCTAATATTTAGGAATCTCTCACCATTTTTAAACTTTCTACTTTCCTGAAGTTCTCATAATGAATTATAAATATGTATAGGATTATCGATATCCAATACCTAAGTAGTAGTATCATAAATAGAAAAATTATAAGATGTTATCATATAACATCCTTAATAAGCAATCCCTTGCTCTTTTCTCTTGTTATGCCTGTTAGCGTCAAGGGACAATGCTTTATATTAGTCAGCCTTAGGACTTTCTAGTCTGATTGGACTTAGATGGCCTAGCATGAAACACTTGCACCTTATTGATATTTTCTTTCTCAAAGGAATAATTTTTCGCTAAGGACTTCAATACTTAAAGTATTTTCTCTGGCTGAGAATCCTCAAATTTACTACTAAATTCATCATTCATAACTACCCTTATTATACAACGTACTATGATTTGATCATTGATCCACTTCTGATAAGTATCTTTGACTTCATCACATGCATTGGATGCGGATTTTTTAGGTAAAAAAATCATAATAACATACAGAATCCTTTCATGCTCAAGAATCAATTTCAACTTTTGATACCAGTTATCGAAGTTGGATCCGACAAATTTATCACTATTTAACAGTGAACGGAGCAATGACTAACTCAACATATCTAAAGAAAAGAACGACATACCTATTAATATATGAATTATTTAAGTCTAAAGACATGAACTTTAGTCTAAAAGTTCTTTCACTATTTTATACGAATTGATAGCCTCTACCTTCAATTCAAAAAATTATCTTAATTTCTTAGTAGGTACTAGAATCCACATAGACTACATACGAGCCCGAGAAAAAGCTCTGGCTAATCCGCGTACATCTATGGGTAAGCTCTTAACCAATTATTTCTCTAAACAACTTCTAGTATATGATTTTGCCCCAGGAGCCTTTTTAGTTGGCTTTGGCCTTCTCTACAAGGTTTGGTTAAGTCCAACCATTAATGTGAACCTACTCGATGGATCTAATTGCTGAATGATCAGGCTCGAGGAAAGTTCTGACTAACCCAACCATTAATCAGCTAGCTCAACAAAGTCATCATATAATGAATGGTAATTTCAATATCCAAATGAACACCAGGTATAAGATGCCTCCAATATTTATGTAGGTATTTGGATCCATTACCATCCATCTTAACAGGAGGCTGTGATCTTATTATCCCCATAATAATTTTATTTTAAGAATCTAATAATTTAGAGAATTTGATTAAGTATTTAGAGAAGCAAAGGAATGATTAACTAGTAGTCACCAATCCTCCCACTAACTTCAATAAGTCTTAAAGAGGACAAACGATCAAGCAGATTTAGAGGCACCTAAATCAATCATACTGATCAATCTTAGTGATATGGATCAACTCTAAGTAATCTTATCAAAATATAATTCAATTTAGCTAAGTAAGTGAGATCGGTGGGAGGAATATGACATTAACTCACCATAGACTCAATCTATATAAGTAGCTCCCAATTAATGACCACTAGTCTAGACTGCCAAATTTACCTTAGATACTAACTGGTTAATTAGTTTCGATTTGATGCATCTAATAATTTAGGCTCGGCCACTAAACCATAATCAAGGTCCATTTTGGTCTAATCAAAGATACAAACTTGACCAACTACAACTATTATATTGGCTCTAGAGAACTCTTAATTTAATCTAATTCAACTTTTGATTAGATTTAATTATTTTCTCTAAATGATCCATTAATTTTTTGATTCTAACCTTAGGTCCAACCTAATTAAGAGGACCTGATTTAAGCTATCCCATGCCTCCATGATTTATGAAAAATGACATTAGATCTTTGATTGTCCAATCTAGATCTCTTAATTCTTAATTAAGTGTATCATACAATCATAAATATGAAATAATTTTAATTTTATAAAATAATTTTACAAGAATTTTATGCAAAAATATTCTATATAGAAATTAGGGTCGACCCCTTCCTGATAGGAGTCGGCTCCTCACAATGGATCGACCTGTAGGTCAGCCTTTATGACAAAACAAAAGGCTTAAAATTCCATCTGCAGTAAATGGGTTGACCCCAACAAAAAAAAGGCTTGACCCCCAGGGACTGGGGTCGACTTGAATAGAATAGGAGTCAACCCCTATGGACATGCTAGCAACTATTGCAAAATTTTAGATTTTTTAATTTTTGTATAAACTTTAGATTTTTCAATCATAAATCATTTTAGATCTTATCTAAACCATATTTATGATTCCAAACATTATTTTTTATGATTAAAATAATTTTAATCATCAAGATTAGATATTATTACTTTTCATATGATTGTATCACATACAACAAATCAAGGATTTTCAGATCTAGGATTTTGCAGAAAAAAGTTCTTTCTTTCATTTTCTTCATCAAGGGATATAGTCATATGACACCCCTACACACCATAAGAGCACTCCATCGAATGGAAAGAGATGGCCTTTAAACCATACTTGCTCTTATGACCGGATGGCTTGGTGACCAACCCAATCAAAGTACTTGCTACTTGGATCATCTAATCTATCAAAATATCTCTAATCAAAATTAGATCCGAGCACAAATATTATTTAGATCTAATCTAAATAATAAGAAATCAGATCTATACAATATATACAATCATGTTATGCAATGCTTGCTCTGATACTAACTAAAGAAAAAGTTGGATAGTTCCATGCATGCAATTTTAAAATTTTGCAGCAGAATAGGTTAGATTAAATGATTTAATCTAAATTATAGGTGAGACATTAAATCTAAACTACCTAGTCCAGGACCTTTAATATGATTTATGATGTATAAAGAACTAAAAACAAAGTCTTGCATCGATCACATTGATGCCCTAGATCAAGTATAACCATTAGAACTGATCTAGTTCTAATCTAATCAGTTTAGAATCCATTACCTTTGCACGGGTCATTAAACACCACTATTGATCTCGAAGATTTGAAGCTCTTGAGAGTTGGTTACAGTCACACAGGGTGTCGGGCCTCTATAAATCATCTACTCGAAGCTCCAATCTAATTTGTCTTTCCGAGAATGCTAGCTCACACGAAAGGCTGCTGGATGGCTGATTCTTTTTCTTCTTCAAAACCTCTAAACAACTTCAGATCTAAAGAAGAAACTCAAAGAGGATTTGATGGTGGAAGAAGAGGGAGGAGAACTATTTTCTCTCTATGATTTTTCTCACATGAAAACCTAGATCAGATCTAGATCTTTCTCTCACCCAAGAGGAGCTAGTTTCCTCTAGATCTCACACCCAAAACCCTCGAACCCCTTCTTTGGTTGACCAAAAGCACTTGGAATCCCTTCTCCCACATTCAAGAGGGCCCTTATAAAGAGAAGAGGATGGAGTTGATGAGTCATGGGCTAGTTTGAATCAAATTTAAACGATGACTCAACCTTATCACAAGATGAATTCAAATCAAATCTGAATTCTTCTTGAATTCTCATCCAAGGGCTCCTAGAGTGGGAAACAATCAAGATAGGGGCATGAAAATTCTTCATGCAAAATACTTTTGGCGTGGAGAAAGAGATGGTGTGGACAAAGCCATGGCACATTGGTGCAGTCCAATCTAATTGGACTCTATATTTTAGTTATTTGGTTCCAACCAAATTAGACCCAAATAAATAAGAGTGAACCTAATCTAATTAGATACCTTATGGTCTTAATTAATTTCTAATTAATTGAGCTAAAGATCTGATTAAATCAGAAAATATACATCCTTGGTGGTTAGGTCATCTCATAACCTATTCGAATTAATCCAAATTAAATCTAATTCAATTAGATTTGATCCAAACCTTATTACTCAATTAAATTAAGCTAATCAGTAATCTAATTACTAATTAATCCTCCTATAATTAACTAACCTTTAGCAAATTAATTTATTATAACTTTTGCATAAGGTTAATCATCAATCGAATTGACGATTATATCCTTAAATGATTCTCAATCATTTATCAGCCATATGATCAGTGTAACTTCATAGGTTCGAATCTAAGTTGATAGTATAGAAATAACTTTCTGTACTAATCAAAATAACTATTTAGCAATGGTATCCGACGTTTGGATAGGCTGAACATATGCAAAGCAATATTCAAGAACCTAAAAACATATAATTATCATATAATTCATCCCTTTGATCTCAAGTGCTCAGAAAGACTTAGGATTTAATTGTCAATCCTAAATGAGTCATCCATATTATAAATCAATCTATCAAATCCATCACATGGATTATCTCGATCGAGAATTTGCTAAATTGAAATATAGTGATGCACTATCTCCAATTTTACTTGGAGGGATCAATTCCATCTTGACTCATGCACCAACTTAACAAGTACTTCACTGTATTCAAAAATTTTTCATCACTGAATTAGAAATTTAGATAGTCCAGCACCAAAGTATAATGAGTTTCTTGCAAGTTACTATGGTGATTTCACGTCTGAAGAATACTTATACCCATAGCCCTCAAAAATACCTTTGATAGCAAAGTGCTTTGGATTAGTTATGTTCAGTACAAATGTACTCCTACATCTCATCTGTATGTCATACCAGTATCTTCACACTTCTTGGTTAAGAGGATAACCAACCCATATGGCATACAATGACCTACACTCGATATAGCTATCATCCTAGTAATAGTATATTATTTAGTCGAGAATAAGTCTAAACACTAAATGATAAATCCTCCTTTATTCATTTAATATAGTTCCAAAGACTTCATCACATCATAGGAGTTTATTAGAAGATGTACACTATGTGATGAATCAGTCAGAATAATTTTTATTCATTTATAATTCATATATATTTACAATGAGCACAACCGTCTATAACTTAGACGATTGACTTTGGAACATATTTTCCAACAGAAGCTATGGCCGAACCCACCCTTGTCTCCATCTCTCTCCACCATGAATGAGGATGTCCATGCTCTTGCCTCTCTCTTCTAGGTCCGAACCCACACCGCCTCCATCGTTGCCACCAACCTCCACCTCAAGTCCTCCAAACTCCAGCACCTTCTTCCCAGCCACCCCTTTCAACTTCCTTCCTCTACCGATCATACTGCCATAACTCACACAAGAACTTGTATGCTCAAAAAAAATCTTAATCAAAAGTTCAGAAATCCCTCCATTCTCCATGGGTGGGTGATTTTCCTTCCATGCAAGGGCTCTGGTACCTCCCTCCCAATGGCTTAGAAATCCCTCCAATCTCCATGGATGGGCAATTTTTCTTCTTTTCAGGTGGCACAACAAAATTCATTTGAGAAACTGAGTTGGCAATACTCCAATACTCCTCCAAATTTATCTTAAAAATATAGGACAAAAAGATTGAGATCGAAGATCAAAAATTTTTTCATCATCTCATCCTCTTTTCTTACAATCACCATCATAATCTTCTTCTTTTGTTCTCATCTCATCATTATCTCCTTCTTCTTTTGTTCTCCTCTTATCATTAATTATCTCCATCATCTTCAATTGATTTATGTCATCTCCTATTTAGCGGTCTTCTTTTTCTCTTTCCTCGCATTCCCACTCCCACTTATTCTCCTATTTAGTCTCATCCAAGCAACAAATAAAAGATCCATGTTTACCCAAAAAAAAAAAATCCATTAACCAAAAAGGCAAAAGACCTTGGATCATTTGGGCTATTGTTTTAAGCTCCAATAAAATGCCTCTCTCTCTCTCTCTATCTATCTCTCTCTACTCTAATGGAGTATGGGGCTAACTTTCCCAAACCAACACTCGCCCTCCTCCTCTTTGCACGCAAGATGCTCTCCCTCTCCCCCCTTGCCCTGATGCCCTCACCCTCTTTCGCTGTCTCTCTTCCTCTCCCAATCCCTCCGACCCCGCCACCTATGATGGCACCATTGTCGTCGTCCTCTTCACCTATTCTCAACTTGGCTCCCTCCATGATGGTGCTGCTATCCACAACTATGCCCATGCCCGATCTATATTCTTCCGCTAGTCAGAGACTCGTGTTCCTATTTGTGCCATGCTAGCGACCATGAAAAAAATGGATAGCTTGAGCATGCGATCTCGTCATTTTTTTCTAGGTGGAGCAAGAGCGTGCAAATGGGTGGTGCCATAAGACGTTGTGCGAAGGCTACATTTCAGGTTTTTATTTGAACACGTGGCATGAAAACGAATTAGAAATATGGCATGTTGGGATGATTTTGACTTCCTGAGTTGGCAACACCACAATACTCCTCCATAAAGTATTTTCAATTTGGGTTCAACTTGAATTAATCAATTCGAATCCGATTTGAATCCAATTCGAACTCGATTTGAATCCAAATCAAAATCCTATCAACCCTATTTCAGTTAGACTTTGAATCCAAGTCCTATAATTAGATTGTAAAATCCAATTTTTCTCAAATTAAGTCAAGCCTAATTAAATTTAATTTAATTTATATCAACTAGACAAAATGATTTTCAATTTAGATTCAATTCGAATCTGATTCGAACTGATTTAAATCTAATTCAAAATCCTGTCAAACCTAATTCAATTAGACTTTGAATCCAAATCTTACTTGAAATATTAAAATCTAATTAGCCTCAAATTAAGTCAAGCCTAATTAAATTAAATCTAATTTAAATCAATTAGAATTTGATCCATAAATTAATTAAGCCTAAAAATTTACTAAAATTCAATATTAATTTTTAAGTATCCAAAAAATGAGCCCAACCACCTCCCACCAGTTGCACCCAACCCGCCTCTCCGAGCCCCCAACTGTCTTCCTTCTTCCCGACCCCACGATCATGAGCTCTCGGCCTCCTCTCTTCTTCCCAAAAACTCTGCCCACCTTCCCCCAGCTAGCCTCTCTATGGCCACCTCCTCGAGCTCTGAGCCTCCTCCCCCCAGCTACACCCAGCTTGCCTCCCCCTGGCCTCCTCCTCCTGGCTACACCTCGGCCGCCTCCTCCAGCCGCCTCCCTGAGCCCCCAACTACCTTCTACCTCCCTAGCTACCTCCCACCTCCCCTAGCCAGCCACTCTACGGTCGCCCTCCTACCTCTCCAACAACTCCCACCTCTCCTGGCCTGCCTCCCCATGGCTCGTCTCTCTACGGCTGCCTTTCCGAACCCCCAGCTCCCTTCTACCTCTTCGGCCACCTTTCACCTCCCTCTGGCCTATCTCCCCCTAGCTTGCCTCTCTGCAGCCACCTTTCCGAGCCCCCGACCGCCTCCCACCTCCCCCAGCTTGCCTTTCCACAATCGCATCCCTAAGCCCCCAGCTCACCTATCCACAGTCGCCTCCTCGAGCCCCCAACCTCCTCCCCAACTACACTCAGCCCACCTCCTAGAGCTCCTAGCCACCTCCCACCTCTCTTCGGTCCATCCTCACACCCTCATTTCTACGGCCCCTACCCCACCGGCCCGATCCCAAGCTTCCATCCACGGTCGCATCCCCGAGCCTCAGTCCTACTTGCCAGCCTGTGCCTCCTCGCGCCTCAATCCCTGCATGCTAGTCCGTGCCTTAGTCTTATATGGTAGCCTATCTTTTATTGTGAGTATTAACAACGATATTAGTAATGGCTAATGCCATCACTAAAAGTTATTTTTTTATTTAAATTATGTTAATTAAATATAATAGATATTAAAAATTAATTAAATAAATATTAATTTAATTAAAAATAGTATGAGACTTTGGTCTTGACATGCAGAGCGCTCGAACTGAGGGAAGGTCCGAGCAGCATTGCAAACACGGAACTGAGACATACCCTGTGCGCTCGGATCTCAGCATGTAGAGCACTCAAATTGAGAAAAGATATAGGCAACATTACAAACACGAGATCGAGATGTATCCTGCATGCTCGAATCTTGGCATGCAGAGCACTCGAACCAAGAGAAGATCTAGGTAGCATTGCAAACATGAGATAAAGATGTGCCCTACACACTCGAATCTCGACATGTAGAGCACTCAAACTAAGAAAAGATTCGGACAGCATTACAAATATGGGATCAAGATGTAACTTGTATGCTTGAATCTCGGCATGCAAAGCACTCGAACCGAGGGAAGGTTCGGGCGGCATTGCAAACATGAAGCCGAGGTACCTCTGCGTGCTTCGGCCTTAAGTCCTAATTGGCGTGCAAGGCATCCAACCCTCACATGCCCTACACGCTCAGATCGATGGTATTAATTTTTTAAAAAATTAATTTTAAATTAATAATATTTAAATTAATTAATTTTAAATTTTTGGATAAGACTTCAAGATGGGATTTGCCTAGATGCCATTCTAGTGTGCTTGTCCGGCCTAGTCATCTGGCATGTCCCAAGTCTGCATGTATGGAATGCACATCCTGACCATCCCCATTTGTAATGATGTCCCTTACTTCTATATATGATTATGCTTTTAGGAATGCTGCACTCTTAGTTCAAGGATGGGCTTATTGTTCTTATAATAAATATGTCAATAAAAAAATGCTTGATAGAGATACAATAGTTGCCCATTTATATAGGAGTATATTTATGTCAAACTAAGTATATTTATGCCAAACTACAAGCACTGATACCTGTATGAGGATCGAGACATAGAAGATAATTACAAGGGCTTCGAAGGCTCTACTTGTCCAAAATCTAGTTGATGTACAAGAGCTTAATGGTGACAGCATTTGAGCAAATGATTAGCACATTTGGTGTGTTTGATCTAATTATTGATGGATATTCATGTAATAATTTTTTAAATTATAACCATTATAGTCATGATGAACTATAGGATTGCTATGGTTATAGTCATGCTTATCCTCTATAGGGTTGCTACCCCTTAGAAGCTAAGCAAGGCTATAACTATAGCAACCCCTATAGGCCAACTTACATGATTCTGCACATCTCACACCGGATGGTAAACTCTAATACTTTAAATATTCTTATTTATGTTATTTTATCATTTACTAACTAATATAACATTCTTTATATTAGATATTTTATGCTCAGGTTCAGATGATAGGGGGTCACCACTGATCCCACAGTCACATGTAGTAGCGACTGGCTCCCAGACATAGAGCCATGGTCGAGGACCCATTTGTTTCACAGCCCCTCTAACTCGACTGGAGGATAGATAGCTCATCTACATTCAGAGCCACTTGTAAGTACTGCAACTTTAATTAATATGTTTAGAATTTAGCCATTCTAAAGATAACATTTATTTTTTAAAATTAATTTTGTAGAACGTTTAGAGAGTCTGAAGTATCTCATGTTGTTACCAACATCATCTGATGCTTGATGCCAGAGCCGGTGAACAAGTTCTTCAGGTGGCCATCTGGAGCTCACGATGCAGCTTCGAAGATATTTCTAGTAAGTCAAAACTAGTTTAATTTTTAAATTCTCGATACATTGATATTTTAATTACATATTAATACATGCTTACTTCTATCTTGTAGAAGTACTATCGATTTGAGACTTCTAAGGATGATGAGGCTGGCCATCAAATCTTTGAGGAGGTAGCCACATGGAGGCTCCAAGATGGCCTTTACAATCTCAGTCTGTCATCCAACACTCCAATTTTCAGTCACCATCAGACTGAGGTCTTTTATGGATCACTGAATGGAGGCGGATAGATGGCAGGCCCTCTATGACCAATGGAGCAGTGAGAGGTACTCCAGTAGATGGCAAAAGGCTCGATAGAATCAAACTATCTAGCATGATCCGATCAGGCACATAAGCGACTCGATCGGCATACATGTTGTGGCCGATAGACTGGTAAGAAATTAATACAAAATTCTTTACTAGAACTGTAAAAACTCTTATATGCATGTTTTAGTTAACGTAATTTTATTATTTACTTATTATAGATATAGCAGCTAGGTCATTCACCAGATCAGCTACAGTGTGGTGAGCCACACACCAGTCTAGGAGGATTGGTAACTATTTAGATTCTATGTTGCAACATATCGCGGTAAGAACATCAAACTTTATTTACTAATTAAGTTATTATAGATTCTAATTTTTATATTAGAATTAATATATTTTTGAACTATGCAGAGGTTTTATGCGACGTACGTTGCTAACAGGTGCGATGATGACCCATCTTCTCAACCTTCCTTGACCTTGAGGGATGGCTCAATGCCACTAGAGGGTGAGTAGCAATCGGATCATAAGATTCGACCACAGCTTTGATTCTCCACTGCCTCGATATCCTTCAGCATCCTCATAGGTCTCGACGTCCCAGACCTAGAGCGATGCGCACATGAAGGAGGGCATACAGAGACTTCTGAACTAGCAACCTTAGAGCCTCCTAGATGCCATCCATAATACAGTCGTGGAGCTTTTTTGGGATCCACAGCTACGCGACCAGCTAGGCTCATCGTTCCAACCATCACATCAGATAATTATATTATTAAACTCTTTTACTTGTTTTAAGTTTTCATATTTAAAAGCTTTATATGTTTAGATTTGAGTCTGGAAAGAGAATCTAGGGGCCAAAAATTCAATCTAACCATCCAATCGATGGACCAGGGGTATCTATAGCTTCATATCATCAAATAAAATATATAAAAATAATCTATTTAAAAATTAAAGAAGTGTATCGAAAGATATGCTTCTATATTAAAATTTACTAATATTATTTTATTTTTTTATTATAGGATACTGAGACATCCGGCTCTCATCCATCAGCTACTGGAGAGTAGGAGAAGGAGGAGGCAAATGATGATAAGGATTGGACTTGATTTCTTTTTTATGCATTATACTTTTTTTTGATACTGCTTGTAAAAAAGATTATATAATTTATATTTTTAATATAATATAATTAATTTTTAATTTTTGATTGTCATATTATCTTTGCATTTTAATTATAACAGGTATTAAGAACATAATTCATTATGATTAATTAAAATAAATTTTTAAAAATATTATTATTATTTTTTTAAAAAAAATAAAATTAACTATTAGCATCAGTATTAGCGATGGTAATTGGCGTCACTAATAACTATTAGCGATGGCATTAAAAACAAATTATTGTTAGATATGTGTAGCCTAAAGTCAGAATTGGCTGACACTTATTGTATACTTCTAAGGGCAAAATTATAATTTTAATTATAAATAATAAAATAAATTATTTTCTATCACAGTGTATATTTAGTTAGTTAATGGTAATGATAGTTTATATTTTCAAGAGTCAAAAATTTAAGACATAAATTTTTATTGTTAACTCATAAAATGCTCCTGACTGTAGGATCATCATGAGGATGGTGATTGATCTAAAAAGTTGGTGTATAATCATTTTTTTATAGTAGATGAGTCTTGAGTTTATGGTGTAGAGACACCGAAGTGAGAGTACAGGTACTCATTAGAGAATGAGAGTACTGAGCGTGACCATCTCGAGTAGTCATAAGAAAGTCTACCTTCTCGTCGATGACTGACTTGAAGTTGCAGTAGTGTGTCTGGTTCTTTGACCTGAGGTGCATCGACAGTTCACCTTGAGGGTGTTATAGTTTACTACACCATGACTCGATCTCCTAGCCATTCGGAATCCTGAGGTGCATGTTGGCTATAGCATGTTCATTGTAGGAATTGGATTGCACCAAGAGAAAATCTATCTACTTCGGTAGATGAGGAGTAGCCTTATGATAATCATGAGAATCAAGTCCATAAGCCCATGACCATGACAGAGTAAAATAATAGAAAGAGTTTCTATAAAGATTTTCACATCGGAGTTGAATTAAATGATTAAATAATATGATAGAAATTAAGATTTGATGAGTTCACTTTAACCTTAATCTGATCGGAGCTCAAGATAGAAGAACTTAATCACACAGATGGCTGCACCGAAAGGTTCATTTTCAATTTTGATGGGTTGCCACCATATACTGCTAGGTGTCACTGATGGATTTTGAGAGCAATTAGAATGATTTGGATGATCGATCATTCTAGTTATATGAATCAAAAAAGTTCTGATCCATCAGAAGGTGTTTCGATGATGATGGTGATAGAGATCATGACATATCTCATTACCATACAGAACTAAATCTAATTAGATCACACAAACAAGGGTTTGGATCTGGATATCATCAATTAGATTAATCCAGTTTAATTGATTTGAATTAGATTCAATTAGGTTCAAGAAAATCATGCTAGCACACGATTGATCCTAACGTTCTCCTTCTACAATCATTAAAAGTTGTCTTGACTGAGTCAAATATATTTATGCTCACTCAAGTACCTTTACTTGATCTGACTGGAGCTTGTCCAGGTCAAAAAAGGATTGTCTTAATTTATGAGATAAATTTGAGATAACACCTGCCATTTTTCGTCACCTGCTAATTCTTGTCTTTTGATTTTGGTCAAACATTGACCTTTGACACTTAGACATCTGCCCATGTGTCATACACCCATAGAAGATTTATTTTAGACCAGTCAACCTGCTAAAAAGTAGGTGGACCAGGGGTGCACACCTAGGGAGATGTGCGCCCATGGATAGAGGCTTCTGGAGTCCCATACAGATGGGACTCCAATTACTTCGGGGTTTCTACCTAGATGGCGCCAAGGAATAGATTTTGACCAATCTTAGGCACCATCTAAGGATGATTTAGAGGGGTACTTATCTAATTGGATCAGGTAATGTCATCCCACTAATCAAATTCAGATCTGATTGCACGAAGCGACGTGATTGACTGGGATGATGTGGCACTGCATGGCGCAGCAGGGTCTATATAAATCCTGTCTGCGCCTAGTTTTAGAGAGATCAGACCATAGCCCATGCCACAAGGCTGCCCCTCTCCCTCCTCCATGCCATTTCAGGTCTCCTCTCTCCTCTCCATGCCCAAGGGCATTTGGGCTTTAGTTTGGTGCGATCCAGGCAAGAGAAAGATGACGAGAAGGAAGAAGGCAGCACTGCTGCAAGAGACGACACCCGATCTTCAAAAGAAGTTTTGAAGGTCCTCCAAATTAGATCTAAATCTGATATTTGAAAAAATGATAAAGAAGGAGAAAATCTTTAGATTCAACCTGAGTGGATACTGGTAGAGGCTAGGCACTTGCGTGGCTAGATATCAAACCTCAAGGCATCAGCAGGATCATCATAGGATATCTGATTCCCCAACAAGGTATAAATTAATCAAAATATTAATATATATTATTATTTATATTTTATTAGATCTATAAAATTAAATCTAAAATATCTTAGATCTAATTTGGATTCAAAAAAAAAAATTTGAAATATCTCTCTTGATCCAATCTAGATCTGAACGAACCTAACCCGAGAAACTAGGTTTTCCATTCAACTGGTATCAGAGCTAGGTTCACATAAATTATTTAGATCTAATTTTAATTAAATTTTAATCTAATAATTAAATAATTTTAGATATCACATGAGATGTGATTAGATCTAAAATTAAAAAAATTAAAATTAAATAATTTAGATCTAAGTTCTATAAGATGCATGACTAGTTGTAGAATAGAATTATTCTATGTATAGTCTTGCATGATCGTAATTTAATTTGATTAAGTTATAATTTTAGATTAATTTATTTACTATTTTTTGATGTTATAATTATTATAATAAGATCTAAAAAATAAAAAATAAGATTATTTAATTTTTGGATCATATGAGATATGATGAATGCATGTTTAGACTAGTTGTAGAATAGTTCTACATAATTATCTAGAATAGAATTTATTTTGATATGATCAATTTAAATTTAATTTTTTAGATAATTATAAGATAATTTAGATTTAAAAATATGCATGATATGATACATGAGATGTATGCAAAACATGTTTATAGTTAGATCAATTTTATATATGAGATATATGATGTAGATCTAACTAATTTTATAGTTTTTATATTTCTGATTAAGGTATTTTTCTTGACCGTCCGGTCATAAGAACAAAGTAGGATTTAAATGCTCTCTCCTTTCATTCGACGGGGTATTCTTATGATGTGTAGGGGTGCTGCGCATTCATCCTTAATCAAAAATTCAAGAACTTATTTTCTATAAAATCCTAGATCCTGAAATCCTACGATTTTATTTATATATTTTGTTTATGAACCTTAAACTTAATTAAGAATTAAGATTATGAAATATATGTTAGGTCTAAAATTGAGAATTTCATATCTAAGATATATTCATAAAATTGGGTTCGAACTTGGGTAGCTCAATTAGGTCTAAGCGGTTGATTAAATCGAATCAAGAGTTGGTTAGATGGGATCAATAGTACTTAAATTGACCAACCTAATAGGATTAAGTCTGAGTCAAGATCGAGTCATGTGAGTGATCGATCAAGCTAAGATCTAATTAGGCTCAGTGGTTAGAGTCTGGATTGTAGGCTAACTCGATTGGCTCTGGCTCAATAATTTGGTGTCTAAGATAAGTTTGGTAGATATGACTGACTGATTTTTAATTGGAAGCTACTCGATCGAATAATTCTTATCAAGTTAATGGCATATCCCTCCACCGGCTCACTTATCTGACCATATTTGTTGGCTCAATCCTGATCTGAGGTGGTCAATAATCCTAGCTGGCTCATGCCACTAGGTTGTCATAATCATAGTTATGACTATGTCAAGTCTAGTTTAATAAGATCTAAATTAAATCTCTCTAAGAAAAGATTAAGTCTAAGGTCTTCCACCATTGTAGATATCGGGCCCTTTTTGGGGATTGATTGTTCTCGACTGGTTACAGTAGTTCAGTGTGCATCGAAAAGATGCCAATTCATATCTATTAGGCATTTGGATGCTACAGGCTAGATGATGGATTGGGCTTAATATTCTGGATACGGTGAAAAACTCAATTAGAATCCAATCTATGCAAATGGTGGTCTGACTTAACTAAGAAGTGGATCAATATTTTGGGCACAGGTGAGATTCATGAATTAGAGACCAAGTTTGGGAGCACTCATTGATTAGAGAATCATTGAATAAGAGTTGTTCACTCATTGGCTAACCCATCATCAATAACTATTAGGTGAGGTGATGAGTCAGTTGGTGGGACCGCACCATCCACTAGAATCATTAATCGTCGGAGTTTTGATATCTACAGAGGAAGCTATAGGGATCCAAAAAAATAGTGGGAGCTAATTTATTTAAAATAAAAAATTTTAAAAATAAAATTGGTCAAATTCTAATTATAAATCTAACTCTAAAAATTTTGACTCTCTATAGAAAAATATCTGCTTCCAATCCACCAACACGAATCCTGGATACCCATAGACTGACCAGATTCTAATTACAAAGATTGGCTCCAAAACTTCAAAATATTATTTTAGGTTTCGAGAAGTTTAACTCATGTATTGGATCAGGATCCTCCCACCTTATCAACTCATCCATTCGCTAAACAGAGAGCATTCTCTTGACAAATGGATGGATGAAGATAACAAGGCCAGATACTACATGTTGGGCTCGATGTCTGATGAGCTTCAGTGCCAACATGAAGATATCAGGACTGTCCGCCAAATGTTGACTCACCTATCAAAAGATGTTTGCAATGAAAGATCTCTCTCTTT